>CATLJY010000429.1:0-70055 GCA_949987705.1 Thereva unica | reverse complement strand
TATACATAGCACGAACAACCATGATACCGACTTTTTGAGGTGCCGATCGTAGCGTATTAACACTTTGAAAAGATTTTCATAAAATTATCAAGCGGTATCTATGTTTAAAGGGCGTAAGGGATTTTTGTACATGCTCGATAGAACGCAAACCAAAAATGATATTGACTTCATTGAGGTGCCGATCGAAGCGTTGGAATGACACCCGTTCAAAATGAAGTTCCCTTTAATGGATTCAGCCGAGCAATAGCTTCCCAAAGAGTCATCACTCTTCAAAATCCGAGTTTTCTTTAAAAACCATTCAACAAATACGTTAACCATTACAAACATGACGAAATTTTCAAACTTTAGTTCAGAACTGTTTGAACGGCGGATTGCTTTCCATGTCCTACAGTTTTGGGAATTGAGTTCATCGCGGGATTTTCAATGATTACAGTTTGGCCTTTTCGGACAAGTTTGACAAATCCGTTACATTGATTAATTTTGGTACTATCTCCTGAAATCGTTCGAATTGAAAATGAAGCTTTTACTATTGCAGTTTATCATCAGCGCGTCAACACGCTCAAAATGAATTCGCTTTCATAGTGTAGCGAACGAAGTGCCAGGGACATGTTTGTTTTCTACTGTTCAACAAAAAAAAAGTTCTTTAGAAAAGCCTTGCGGATTTACCATTCTTATCGTTATTTCAAAGAGCTTCCTTCCATCATACTGGGAAGTTGATCGTATGGACCGAAAGGATCGAACCCACATCCCAACTTTCTCTGTTTTGTCGCATTGGACATAGTACACATAATCATACATTCGTTGCTTAGACATATGGGTTATGTTTAAAAGCCGGGGCGGAATGCAACTACGCAATTAGTTGTGGAACCGTTGAATGCAACGCAGGTACGTTTGTTTGTCACCAGTTAATATTGCTTCCGACAGGCAAGAACCGTTGCACGCATGCAGTTGCAAACTACTGTCAAATGGACCTCGTTTCTGTCGATTCGTGTATGGATTCACAAATTTTTGATTTTGTGAATAAATACAGTTACACAAAGAAGTGTTTGTTTCATTTACAAATACTACCTATGTACGGTTCCGGCATAAAGCCTCCTTAACATAACTCTTAAAAAAATATTATTTAAATATTCGGCAATTATTCGGCAAACTAACCGAATATTCGGCCGAATACGAACATTAAAAAATACGCCGAATATACCGAATACGAATATTCGGCCGAAGCGTAATTAGTGGCTACTCTCTAGACACATGCATCTCGCTAGTTTTCTATTGAAACTGAAGACATTGCAAGAATTGTGCACCATGAACCAACTTAAGACCAATAAATGTCATGTAATTACATTCTACAAGAAAAATAAATAAATAGCTACAGTACTTATTATATAAACCACGAAATATCGTCGTCGGAACCAAAAAGCTTATAAACAGATGGTCTAAAAAACTTAATAACGTAAGGGTTACAAACACCTTCCCTAGTCCGCTCAACCGTAGAATACGCTTATCTGATCTAGGGTCCGGTCCTAATTTCAAGTAGTAGCAGGGTTGAGTCATTCCATTTGCGGTAAGACATATAGTATTGTAATAAGAGTGACTCCTGAACTTAAACCTATGCATAAAACAGTTCAAAACGTTTGCCGTGTGACAAATTCAAGCTTAAGCAATTGTTATAGGACTTATAACCGTCACAGGAACGCCTAATATAGAAGTCTGTCCTGACTAAAGCCTTCTTATACGACATTTCTTCCAGTGGGATATAACTAACAAACAAAATCTAGTGCCACAGCAAAGACATTTATATTTGGGGATATGACTGGTGTATGGTTACTTAAAGATTTTGATAATATTGGAAACTCAAGCATAAGACATCTATGTAAAAAGTGCATGTGAATAGCTCTAACGGTAGCTAGATGGATGCTGTATCCCATAAATAATAATCCAACAAAATGCTTCTCGTTCCTTTGACTTTATCAGCACAGTTTGATAATCCAATTCCAAACTAACCCCAAAAAAATGCATTTAATTAAAATATTTCTATATAAAGTAAACAACAGGATTCAATCGAAAAAGTGAAATAGGAAAAAGGATCCACCATAAAATGAACTTTGGTCCTTCGTTATAAATTTTTCTTTCTCGCCTATGTAAGTTTTTTTTTTCAATTTTAATGAAAAAATCCTTTCTGGCATAGCAAGCTCGACAAAAAACTCATCCGATTCCAGATCCAGGGTCGCGTGGAGAGTCATCAGGAATACTAAAAGTGCACAAAATGCTGACCAAACAACAGCAATGAACTAACCGTGCCAGGGCCCCATAACAACGGAGGCCCACCTATGCCGGTCCTTTGCTGGTCTAACGAATCAAATAAATTTGCCGGTCAATTAAAAAACTGCAGAGCGCACATAAGTCCTGTGGATGGGGCGCTTCCAGGGTGGCAACGGGTGCAGGCAGCCCCATAACGAACGGGTGTCGGACTAGCACGGCCAGATTTTTATATGGGTTTCTGCCCCATACCAGGGAACCGATGGTGGACTTTTCCCGGGGCTTTCCACCCATTAGGATATGCCATAAAAGTTCAACAGAAATAAATTGGGTTCTACTCTTTTTCTCGTCCTATTTTTTTTTTTTGGTTCTTCGTCCTTTTATGGACATTTGTTTCATCCTGCTAAAGGTGTGGATGTCGTAAGCTTCTGCAGTTGTGCAGACCCAGGGAGCAAGAGTTTCTCGGGGCGAGCTTTCAAATATCGGTGTCCCAGGAAGTCACCTCCTTTTTCCCATTGATTGGATCGAGTTTGCGCAAGCTTTCGAACCAATCACCGATAAAAGGTTGAGAAGTGATAAAAAATTTTGATAAGAGATAAAGTTCGAGGAAAAAATTCCTGATAGGAAGTTGAGCTTATGTTGATCGATTTTATTGGTCTAGTATCGACGTTGTACGAAATGGGTGGAGTTTTGAGCATATAAGGAAGCTTTTGTCTGGTTTAAAAACGCATGTCTTGGAATATGTACTTTGCAACGTTCATGAGAGTTTGTTTTTACAAAGTTTAAATTGGAAAGTTCGACAATGCCATCGAATGAGAAGATATATAATAGAAAAGAAAAGAACTTTAAATTTAAAAATATAAGATTGCAAAAATTATACATACATAAACAGACGGTGCTTCATCCGTTTCTGAGTGAGTCTCCCCTATGGTTATCTACGAGGCTCAATAGTTCCTCGGATAGTTTAGGTCGTCTATGTCTTTAATATTTGTAGAGATTTTGTCAAATTTCTTCAATATTTGTTTTTAGGAAGGCTGCCGTGTGATGCCCAAGCCATGAAAGGAATAGGATATATCACCTACTTTGTGACAATTCGGATGGTATTGGTCGAAGTGCGATCATAACCTTCATGCAGTGACCACTGGAAGTTATCTTCCTAGAGAGGATGGACTGAGGCTATTCGGTACATGGATTAGTAAATATTGTGAAGGGCCACGAACTGTTGATATATGTATACAGATGTATATCTGGACGCATACGTAATTTTTGTATTCATATATATGGGTATGAGTGTGCATGTGTGGAATTGCTAAGGCCTCGACGGCTGCATAGCAGTGCGAAGTTAAGCACAATGAAACTATACTACAAAATGGGTGAAAATATCGCTTAAACGGTTTGTAAAGTCCGTATTACTTTCTGCTATCTTACGGCTGTGGACGATTGTGACACGATTCTGGTGACATACAATACCAACCGCTGCATCGGAACTTGTATAGCCTTGTATATGCTCCATCTCAACCTCAATGACTGATAAGCTGGTGACATATCCAAGCGTACATGTATTGCATTCAGAGGCTCCATGATATCCGTCGAATTTCCTCTGACACATAATTAAATGGTTGCGTTCCGTGCCGGCTTTCACACATAGCCCGAAAATCTAAGTAACGTGTTCATGTGTTTGTGTGCTTATGCTTGTGTGTGCTATCTCGAATGCGGCAATGCAGATAAAGTTGAAAGTAGCCCGACATTTGCGTGGCATGCCTTCCATTCACGGAATATTCCGTCAGCTCGCATTTGAATACACACACTTCTTCTATATTATCTGTCAATGAATGCAACGCATGTACGCTTGGATATGTCACCATCTCTAGGTCATTCAAGCCCTATCTGAGCTCTTCATCGGAATCAACCTCTGCGTTAGAAGACACCATTTTGAACACTTTAATCCATGCCCGCCTTAAACCGAAAAGGAGTGTATAGCGCCAGTAGGCGCTCAAGCTGCCTCCTGCTATCAAGGGGCGGGTAGCGTGCAGATGGAAGTAAAAGTGAACATGCACTTTCGCTTTAGGTAGGGAAATCCTCATCAAAAATATACATACATATATGTATTCCATGTACAGTACACCTAATAACCCAGAACGCTAGAGAGCTGTCTCGGTCGCAGTGCCGAAGGAACGTGGTTGAAGGGGGCACAGAAGCAAAGTTTTCCATACGAAGAACTTAATATATTATACATATTAGAGCTATTAAGAACTTATACCTATATAGTAATAATAATAATAATAGAGTAAAACCTTCTAACCTCTAACGCAAAAGGCGCACTTCTCAGCTGTGCCATGAAAGATTCACGCGACTCAGGACAGGCAAGCGCTGAGATGGGGCTCAACTAAAGCATGCAACACGTATATAAAACAAGACAAAATAAAAAGGACACACAAAGAAGCATGCAGCACACGCGAGGTTAAAAAGACTAATTTTGAGGACATCCTTACTTATGGATACGCTACAAAAATTAATATTTTTGTTCACATTAATGAACATGAGATTAATAGGACAGTGGGACAGTCGCTATGGTAATAGTGATAAGGTATAGAAAAGGGCTACTAGATTCTTACGGTGGCTTAAAAGGTCTATAGAGGAGCGAAAGGTTGCCTTCACCAATGATTTTGATAGCACGATTTTGCACTTTGTCAATGGAAGTCTAGCAAGGTGGATTTTGGGGCGCCTGCCTAGATAGAGTTATATTCAAGGCGGGGAGTTTAGGATTTGTAAGTTGCTGGCTGGCTGGAGGAGGAACTTGCATTTCTATTCCACTGCGGACCCCTTGTTAGGGGTCCATTAGACGATAGGTTTTGCTGTGCCACAGTTACTGCTATGACTGACAAAAACCTACCGTCTAAGATGACGATTGATGTAATTATCTGAATATATTGATTTTCAACAATCATGACTGATGGAATTGATTCACGTTTGCATGAACGTTTAATGGACGCCTGAATGCACCTACGATCTTAAAAGTTGAGCCAACCGTTAAGCCGTCTCCAGACTCACGTGGATGATTTTCTCGCCAAGTTCACTCCTTGTTTTACGGGGTAAATTCATGCCTTGAATTCATTGCGTGAGTGTGGATCCGCCTTTACATTCACTTTAGGAAGTATATCGGTGTTAGCGAGAGAACTGGGTTAAATAAAGTAAAACATGCCTCTCCACTAAGATATGGCTAAATCCTACACAACAATATACATATATATCCCGGTTATGCGAACGCAAAGTGGCAAAGTAGCCAGTGGAAGATGGCGCGAGAGTGGAGAAAGTACCTAGCTTAATCTGGCGTCTACACGCTGACAAGTTCAGTAAGAGACAGCGACAAGGTGTGGATACAGGTGAGGAGAAGTGTCTGAGTATGTTAACAAGCGGAACTGTTGAATCTGAGGCTCTAAAAACCCAAAAGAAATAATTGAATCGGCTGGCGATTGCTGTGAGGCCATACTTTTTTGACAATTCTGCTGATTGGACGGGAACAGTGTTTTTTGCGTAAGTCTAAACTCCAGCACACGGTCAAATTGTACATCGAAGTGCGGATTTACAACCAAAACTATATACAACTGTAACGGTCAGTTTTTTGCACGGAATCCCTAAATAACTACTTGACTCAAAATCACTGTCGGGAATGAAATCTAGGAAGTTGTTCGGAAAAAAAAAGTAGGCGGAGAGAAAATAAAAAGACAAAAGAAAGAAAAAGTTTTTTCTCGGGGAGTCTGTCAGGAAGAGTCAAGGAAGAGGGCAGGTTAATCGGCCAAGTATTGCTGAAATCGTTGTTTCTATTTGAAGGCGAGGAAAAATTAAGTAGTTCCCTCCGTAAATGGTTACCAGAGCATCGTAGTGGAGAAGCAAATTAGAAAAATTCATAGGTTTCAGTTTGGTGATTGATCGCGGGGGCTGTCGTTGATGGTGTGCAGCAATGAGAAGCTCCTGGCCAACGTCGAAAGGTAGTCACCATGAAACCCCAGACGATTACTTCAATTAACAAAAAAGTCAAACCTGGAAAATCGTCATTTTTTGGATTTTTTGAATCATCTTTAATCGAAGTTTTCGTGTTATAACTTTGCACGAGAGAAAATCCCGTCGGATAGAAGAGACCAGGAAAACCAAGTGTATCTGCCAGAATTAAAAATTTAGGGATTCTGAATCAATACCGTCAAAACTGACCAGAAGGTACGTGGGTCGCAGTTGCGACAATGAAACTCGGACGACGCAGAAAGGCCAGCGCAGAAATTCGTGAACTTCTATCAGGTGACCCTAGTTTAATTCGTATTTTTTTTTTGGGGTGCATTGCACAAACTTTCAGATAAAATTCCACGAGAAAAAAAAACCGTTCGGATTTGGCTGAAGAAAAAGATTGAGACAGGTCGTATCAGTCTGTTTCATTCTAGGATGCTAGAAGGAATTGAGTTTGAGTGTTGAACGAGATGAGAGTATATCGAAAATATCAAATTTCACCTGGTTTTATTTTCGGGGATTAAAGTAAACAAAAATTTCACGAGAGTATATTGATTGGAAAAAGAGCATATACTCGAACGGGTGCAGGGCTTACCCTTAGCCTAGAGGGAAGAAAAAAAACCCAAACATACACACACAACAGAAAATAAAATATTTATTTATGCTTTAATTTATTAATTTAATGTATTAACATTCACTAATTTTTAGTGCAGTTAATATTACATTTAATATTATTTATAATTGTTTGTACATTTGTTTGCTCCTAATTGGAAATATTTTTTTTTCTTCTTATTGTTTCCAGGCAATTTGTTCTCCTTTAAATTGAACCATTTATTTGTGATATCGTGTGTAAAAAACGGGACGTTTTGGTACCAACGCGACACGTTTTTTCAGATTAATGTTTTGGAAGTTGAGTATAGTTAAGTGGTTGCCTTTGACAATGATTCTTGTCCAATGCCATTGACTATTGATGTTACCTCTTTTTGTTCTTGTGTTGATAATTGTATCTGAAATAAACAGGGAAATTTAATATTTATAATGATTAACTCAATTTGCTAGATTTTTTTTTGGAATGGTTGTGGCGGAATTTATTTCTTCTCAGGGTTCTTAGGTGGTGTATTTCCTTGTCAGGTGATGGTTATCCATACTATCAACTGGCAAGGGAACGGACTACCATGACACGGCTCAGGCGATGCCCGAAGGATGATTGGAACTGAAGATGAATTTGCATGGTCCCAGGTAAGTGGTGAACCAAGAGAAGTATAGGCCCGGCCACACACCCCACGACCCTAACCGGCGAGCTAGTGAACTCCGTGTGGCCGGCAGCAATCCCCCTAGCAGAAGGATCGGCGATTGGGGAGGATACGAGTTCCGATTTGTTTTATGTCTGGGATTGCGCTCTTGGTCAGGCTTTTCCGGGCTTCTGGGTAAGTGGGACAATACCTCGCAAAAATGGCGCCCATTGCATACTCGCGCCATTATGCTGTTACACAACTAAGGGGCCTTAAGCTCAGGTGCCACATTTTATACTACCAGTTGCGGAATGTCTTGTAATGAACTTAGCTCGAAGAATAGAAAAAGTATAGGACAGTTTATTGGTAGCATTAGTGCTACATGAGAAGAAGCCAGTAGACCTCGTGTTTGAACTCTTGAAGGTTGATGAGCTTATTTTTTAAGCATGCGGGTGAGCAACAGAAATAACCGTCAGGGTTAGCTGGATATTCTTACTGCAGTGTTAACCCTTCTAACACAAGTGAATCATGCTAACCATTTTATTCATTTCGGAGATATTTTGCTTTATTAATAACCTCATAGTTTGCACTTTAGATTGAAATAAAAATATCATCCCCAAAAAATTGCCCTTGGATTTAAAATGACACCTCTTGTTGAAAGACCCACGACTGAGTCCGCACTCTTCTTTTTCAAGGTGGTGAAAAATTACTATAAGTTTTAAGTGCTTAATCAACTGACTAACAACAACCTTATGCAATTGGATAACATACCAACACAGTAACTACAATGTTCCAATACTTATTCCACTCCATCTCTCTCGCCATTCCAAAGGACGATCAAGTAAATATAAAAAGGATAAACCAAAGTAGGCCAACAATAACGCAAATAAACTGCAACTAAATTAAATGACCAGGAAATGAGGAAATCTCATCACTGCCGTCCATGGACATCAGTCCATTAACATTTAACTGCATATCTTCAACAACACGGATAATGGGCGCTCAATTCCGTTCAATGCCGCGCTGTATCCTTATGATAGCTTTTTGTAACGGTCCTGTATTTGTTTTTAACGAGTTTTTTATTCGCCATTAAGCCCCTTTCATGCACTTCAACCTTTTGGAATTATACAGATGGTCGCCATATCATCGTGCGAACAACAATTTCGGGCTGTTTGCCCTCCAAAAAAGCAAATCCTAACGACGCCACTAGACAAATTGGAAACGAACCACAAATGGCCTTTATGGAGTTTCGGGCCATTTTTAGAGAACGTAATGAGTAATCGGTGATGGGTTTTCGTGATTGGATGAATTAAAGGGGAAAAGGCACTGCAAGCCTTCTTCGCACTGTAAAACAACAATGGCTGCCCTTCGTTAAATACAGCCAGCGCCGCCACATCGATGCACAGTCAAGTAAGACAACTGCCAATTTATAGCAATCAAGGATAACAAACCAAGCGAGGAGAGCGAAGGAATTATCCGCCATGGACTGTGGCTGTGCAGCCACTTTGACTCCGTCTTCGAAAGTAGAAACATCCGGAAATTTATGTTGTCGCCAACAATAGAGATCTACGAACGCCATTTAAATGGCAAAGAAAATGAGAAAGCCATACGAAGACTGTCGGTAATAAAAGTGCCCGAGTAAATGTTTATGGAACAACAAACAAGCTGGCCAGAGTGCTCCTTACACACACACTCTCTCGTGCACAAATGTACCACCAACAATTCGTCTTATTTTGGCACATGAACTTAATTTGTTGAAAAGTGTCTCCCGCTGCTATGAACGGCTATAAAATAGGGAAAATCACGGAATTTATGAATTATTATAGTTTTTGGAGAATTGAATTTGTTTTTAAGTTTTTTCGCTTCTGCACTTTAATATTTATTGCGCTTCCACATTTTCAAGAGATTTCGAGAAGGGTTCTGTATTTGTTTGGAAACTTATTCACACTTACTTTGTATAAGCGCTTAAACAATTATCAGTGGCCAACCATATGCTGATTAAGGTCACTATAAAGTGTTAGGCAAAACTACGGGGCATGACCTTCCGCCAATTGGGGTATTGGAATGTGTAATGGTATCTATGTATGTCCCCGAGTAAAAATAAAAAATGGGCTTACGGCGGGCGAATCACGGCCGCTTGGCTTTTTTAAGGGGGATATGACGGCCGTAGAAATTTTACCCATTTTTAATGGGAGCACATACGGCCTTACGACGCGACGTCCAAACTTTACCAAAAGATTTATAAATGGCCGGAGCACATGTTTTTCTCAATAAATAGGCGGTGAGGTTTCTTGGGAGCGAAGGTCACACTTTCCGTTCAAAATGATTTCTGTTTTGAGCAGTTAAATTGGTTATAGTTTTGCCGGGTGTCGGCGTTGAATATAAAGAGAATGTGGAGATAACGATTGTCCGTCTGTGAATGCGTCTGATTTATTATAGGGCAACCCAATTGAATTTCTTCTTCTTTCTTTACGCTCCTTTAATCTCTCATGGGACATAGGGCGGAAATAGTTGCCCTCCAGCGGACTCTGTTTTGCGCGACAGCTCTCAGCTCCGACCCGGATCTCCCAGTTTTTGCGGTCTCTGCTAGTACGGTCCTCCTCCACGTTGCTCTAAGGTCTTCCGATGGATCCTTGCGGGTTCCAGCCAAGGGTCTGTTTGGCTAGATTTTCGTTTTCGTGTCGCAAAGTGTGGCCAACCCAATTCCATTTCCTTTGCCTGGTTTGGTCGTCTATCCTTACTTGGCCAGCACGGCGGCGTCAAAGTTCTTCATTTGAAATTCTATCTATATCTATCTATTCTGCCAGCGGATTTTTAGGATACGACTCAGGCATTGTTGATGAAGACTTGTAGGCAACCTGTGATGAATTGGTTGATTGACTGGAGTTGAACAGCCGCAATTTGGTGTTAGTTGAGATCTGGGTTGATCTCTATATCGAGCCCTTCCCGCCGTTTTATCGTAACCGACAAAAAGTAAATTTTACAGGAGAAGGTTTTTCTTACTTATTTTTGTATCTGTATTTGTAATGGGCTGAAATTAGTTAGGCTAATTATTTTATTAGTTAGGCTAGTTTATTATCCGATTAATGTCAAAATTGGTGGTATGTTTCGAAGGTTAAATTAACGTCGTTTGCGGTAAAAAACGCATTTTCGAAAAAATGTCGCTTACGATAAAACGGCGGGAAGGGCTCGATATATGAAACAGGTGTGCATATGCGCTTCGTGCTTTATTTATTCTGGAACTGACATCTTCTTGTACCCCCACCTTTTCCGGTAATAACGCTACCGAGAGAATTGAATTGAATTTGGTAGTATGAAAATATCTCTATATGGCTGTCGGCATGATTATGTGTGTGGTGTACGGCCGTACTGTCCTGCAACCGGTCTTCTGATGCCCTTCAAATGCCCGGGGACTATTTCACAATCACGTTTGGTGTTCGACCGTTGTACGGACTATTTTATTTTTACTCAGGTCTTCAGATTTTTACCATCCGAAACTACGTCATATTATTTTGCTTCATATGGAAAGTATAGGAAAAGAAGAGGACAAACTCGGTGCCTAGAAATCCAGCACCATCCTAAATAACGCACTTTTAATTAAAACTCTGCGCAAGCTTTTTGCTTTTACTTCTGCGGAGGATCTTTTAATGAGGTATCAGTTCTAAGAAGTACTGCGGCTGAGCAGTGCGGACTACTTATACTATTACCAGTCCCTGTATCTCAGATATTTAGGACGCACACAGCTTGAACAAGTTCAGCAGTCTACCATAACATTTGATGAGTTAAACACCGTAAAACAATGTCACTCGATTTCCGCCAACATGGGAGCGACAGAGAAAATGAAGTACTGGCTCATCCTCCTGAGGTGGTTAGATCCTTCTCCTTACGCATCACAGTTACCCCCGGTAATTTATGACGCAATGTCTGAGCACCAACACAGCTAGTGCTCAAATATCTTTTCTACGACGACCCAGTACCTACCCAAGTAGAAATTAAATTAGACTCGAACCTCGTTAGTAACCGGCAAGTTCTACCCTTCTAGGTACCTGTAAGTTTAACTTAAGGCTCTTCTATCATAACTGAAGGATCTTTTTTTCTACTTCAAATCGTGTGACTTCAATGTATTAGTGTTAACTCAGACTTGGTTGAATGACCTTCCTTAACAGGGAGATCTTGTATGGCAGCTGGTCAACTTATAGATGCGATAGAGACTATATATCTACCAGGTTCTCAAGAGGAGGTGGTGTCCTTATAGCTGGTAAAAACTCCGACCATCTTTATAGCAACGACTTACAATAGGTAATTAGCCACCAAATTCAAATAGTAAATGGTTGGATTTAATCTTCACCAACCGTTCTGAGGATTTGAACGAACTTCCTGCTTTTGAAGAGGAAAATCTATTCTACAAATCATACCGCGTGGCTCGTTAATCTCAGTTCTACAATAACTAATTATTTCGCCTCCTATAACAACTCTGAAGTCTGCGATTTTAAGAATGCTGATAATGTTAGTATTAGCACTGGATTATCCCTTATAAACTGGATCTACTTGATGGTGATATTGACGAGTTTGTTACTAGATTCTACGATATTATCTTCAACACCAATAAATAGTACCGCGTAGCTAAAAATAACAACAATATTAGTGCTGAGTAGAAATCTGGATACGTCAGACTAACCTCAGAATTTAATCATAGGTAACGGGAGGCCTATAGTATACTACCTACGTAAAGACTGTCGGTGAAAATATCATTCGTAATCCAAAAAAAAATTCGTTGAATAGCAACCGGTGACATACACCTCACTCCTCAAGAAATTTCCAACATGTTTGCGGACAGGTTCCGTGAAATATTCTGCCCCATTTCTTCAATTATTACGCACACTGTCCCAAGAGAGAATTCAGAAACTGATGTAATACATCTGGAGGTCAATAAAGATCACGGTTCGGACTGTCTACATGTAAGTTTTTTGCAGAACCACGCCCAACTCATTATTTTTCTTCTTCACCTAATGTTTAACAAGTGCCTGTCTACCGGTAAGTTTAAGAAAAAATCCTACCTCACACCAATCTTTAAATCAGATGATAAACTATAAGGGCATTGCTATCGATCTGCTATCCCTAAACTATTTGAAAAACTTATCTATGACGAGATTTTTTCTTCTAAACCTAAACGATCAGCAACATGGTTTCAAAAAGATCATTCCACCTCATGCAATCTTATGATACTGACCTCTGAACTGCTATGGGGTACGGATCAAGGTCAGCTATTTGACGCTGTTACACTGATTATAGCAAGGCATTTATGAAACTATTTAGATTTAAGATATTCGGCCCTCTTTTGGATTGGATAACATCCTACCTTAACGGGAGAGCACATTTGGTAAGATTTCAGGGTTTCCTTTCAAAAAAATCAATGTAACCTCAGGTGTGCCACAGGGCAGCCACTTAGGGCCACTTCTATTCAACCTATATATTTTCGATCTATCTCAAAAATTAATAGGCACCTCATTTACGCCGATGATTTAAAAATTTATAATGCTATAGGTCTCAAACTGATGTATCATTTTTGCAGTTGAGACTTAATGCACAACCAGACTGGTGCACCACTAATAATCTTCTTCTTAACGCCAGTAAGTGCCACGAAATTACCTTCTCCAGGAAAAGAAACAAACATCTGCCATGTTATTATCTCAATGACAATGTCTTGTGTCGTGTCGGTCACATTGTTGATTTAGGCATTGTCCTCGACAGCAACCCAGCGGGAAATTAATCAAGCTCTGCCAAAAGAAGCAAGAATGTAGCGCTTCCAATTCATATGTTATGGAAGCTCTTTGGAAGGACTCATTGAATACTTCCGCTTTTCTCAAGTTTTCTCTTCTCATTTTTGTAAAACTGCATCAGTTGTGAAATACTATTTCTGGTGAAAACAACAAATGTTTATTATTGAATTAATGCTGTTGATTAATTATTTTAATAATTATATTTCAGCTATTTGTGTATTGAAACTGAAAAATTATTATGGGTTGGATTTCAAAAAATAGCGATAATGTTGATTCTATGGGTCGTAAAAGCTTCAGGAGCTTCCCAAGTTCAGCTTCAATTGTGCTTGTTCAACGACAAAATATAAGCGCTTCGCTCTGATGACATGACTGTGTTAACAGGAAAGGATTAGGGATATGAATAAGAAGCGCGTTGGCATTCTTTTGCAGCGTTTCAGAATCAGTTCAAAAGCGCTTCAATTCCACGCTGGGAAGTTAAACTTTAGCTTACACTATGATAATATCATTGTCAGATCCATCAAGTTGTTGGGCTTTATTAAGAGAACAGCTAAATAATTCGACAATGTATGGGTTACTAAAGCCTTGTTTCGCGCACAAGTCCGTTCTATTCTTGAGAATATGCTTGCTAGAAATTAGTGTAAAGCGAATAGAATCTGTACAAAAAACGTTCCCTCCTTTCGCGCTGAGAAAATTCTATAATCCTTCGGATTTTCACAAATCCGTGATCTCTTGCCTCTATCCCTTCGGAGGAAATTGCTCAAATCTTGTTTTACCCTGGATGTCCTGAACAATAACCTCAAGGTGCAGTTCCTGTCGAACACCATCAAATTTAACGATACTCGAAAGACAAGACATTCCAAACTACTTAAAGAGTACCCGCATCGCACTGAATATGCTAGAAACGAGCCCGTTAACAGGTGCTGCATTGTCTTTAATACCTTCGCAGCCTGTGCCTTTCCATCAATTAACAAAATGTCCTACGGAAGAAAACTAATTTCCCTGCTGTCCTCCAGATTTCTTACTAACACTATACACCTAGATCTTACCCAGTCGGGAATATTGGAAGCCCTTACTTATGTACTTGATTACTTCAGTCCTGATTTGACACTGCAAAGGTAATCGCTTGAAATGTAATTAATACAGAATCCACAACGTCCACAGCCAAAGTACTACTACTTGCATTTTGCATTACCTGGTAATGCAGAGGGTAATGCCTCTATGCTTGTCATTTATTTGTTCTGTTCTGTTATTTCTTCGTTCTTTTGATTCTTTCTCCTTTTTACCAGTAATGACCTATGTAAGGCCTTCCATGGCTATGACATTTCTATGTTAATTGTAATTAACAAAATAATCCAGCTGGTAGTGTATACCATTTACAAAATAAGGCATTCAGCATTAATGAAGAAGTTCTTCCTTTCCCGACTGGGTAGTTTAATACTTAAATACTCACAATGTTTCTTTACGTTAATGTTATTACGGTTTATAACTAATTTGTAATTGTTTTTGTTAAGGGCCTTGTTTGACATTAAAGAAATAAATAAATTATTAACAATTTCTTTGTGAAACTAGTTTGTCCATTATTAAAATCGTGGAGGACTTAAAAAGAAAGATTAACATAAACAACTGCTGTGAAAACACTGAGTAATAGACGGGGCTCAAATACCGCACTCACACAACAAATGTAGCAATATTTTCACTCGCTTTATTAAAGTGATAAAATTTAAGCACCTATTTTTAACGTACGTATTTTTGAAGGAATAAATAAATATGGATTAAAATACGAAGAATTGTTTTGGGTTTGCTGCTAATTCACTTTAACAAACAAATAAATCTCTAAAAATCACACACTGGAACAGTGTAAATAAATATACCTCGTTTCATTCAAGATTACGTAAGTCCGTTCTTGATAATTGCTCCAAGAAATAACTTTGAAGTTAGAGGGTTTCTCAGTGGCTTCACCATCACCAGCAACTTCTTCGCGATCTCTCGAAATAACCCTTCATAAAATATGAAAACTTTTTTCTCCACTTCTTTTAATAAGTGCCAACAAAAGTGCCATCCACCGGTCTTCTCTCTTAAAAGAACTTTTCTTAAGGTAGTTTTTAAACAACAGCACGAAAAAAATGTAATAAGGAGCAAGAACGAGCAAATTTACGAGCAAGAATGAAATCGGCAATTTCCCTTTTTTCTTTATTAATTTGAAAAATAACAAATTTTCCTCAATTGATAGCGAGCATAAAATTTGAGTCCTTAACAAATTGCTCCCCCATGAAAATCGAGGGTGGGTCCTGGCCGTGCATGCCAAACAAAACCCACAGCCTTAGCCGCAAAATCAATTGCTCCAATCCCTGGATCGTTGCCTGAATCCCAAATCAGAGGCATTCAGTGGTCAATTGCTTGTTTACAGCACGTGCCCTAATTTTGAGCATTAAAAGGGCAGGGGCCGATACTACCCTCGTTTTTCCCGTTTTTTATAAATACAAGGAGATTTGGGATTTTTTTGGGAATATATCACCCCACTTCAACGATTTGTAAAAAAGAAAGCATCCAAATCACCCTCAGACAAATCGCTTCCATCCCTTCCTCATTTGAATGTCATTTTCATGCCCTTTGAGGAGCACGAAGGAGGGGAGCCCGTCCAGGACTATGCCGAGCACAAGACTGTACCCTGCGCCAGGATATGGCTGGCAGTGATCAATTCAATATGATCTGTAGGTCCGCATAAATTTTTTCATGATTTCATAAAAGGACGAGGTGATGTGATGTTATGGCCCTTGTCAAGCCATGTAAGAAGAATACTCCTACCTTGGCGCTGTTGCTGCCGCAAGACGTCTCCAGGAGATGCTGTGCGAAATTGGTCAAGTGATTTTCAGAATATTGATATGAAAATCAAATCGCAATTTTCCCCGGCTTTTCTGGATACTTTTTATGGCGTCATGGAGTGGGGAGGAAAATTGAATTATGTTTATAGCAAAGCATATTGAAATGCAACCTTTTCGTTGGAAATTGGGTTGTTTTGAGGGAAATGAAGGTTTCCCTTTTTTTATTTAGGACATCCGAGACTTTTGAAGAATTGAATTGCAGATAAAATGAGAAATGGCCTGGTGAGGTGAAGGGTCGTAATATGGAACATACATATTGGGAAATTGTAGTGGTGGAAAGATTGTGGAAGGAAAGAAGTATGTTGTTTATTTAGTGGGTAGCTATTTAGTCTAAGTTTGACTAGTGCTTTGTAATTAATCTAAGAAAGGTTCCGAGGCAGTAGGCATTAATGAAAAAAAAAAACATGGAGCCAAAATTTCAACTATATTGAGAACTGTATTACCAAAATTATAAAGTAGTTGATAGTTTGAAATAGAGTAAACAAACATTTTAATAACACAGGATTAAGAGAATTAAGCTAACGAGTCACACTTTGTACTACCAGTCCGTCATGTCGTACAAGCCCTAGAGCAATTTCTAGTAGTGAATATATGTAAATCGAAAGATAGATACTTGACACTATGGGTTAAGAAGAATCAGGTTGACCTGGAGGTAAGGGGAGACAGTGAACACTTACTGTTGCCAATTAGGTTCTAAGGAGCACGCACTCTGCCTTATATTTATAGATTACACTTGCACAAGTCACTTGCACAAGTTCAGCACTATGCCCAAATATTTGTCACTTAGACTTATGCTGGTCAAACAGAGTCTCCATGAGGAACAAATCCGCGAACAACGAGCCTTTCATCGCTATCGCGGAACAATGATAGAGAGTAATAATGGTCGGCCCGACCCCCTCCAGCCCAGCTTGTAGGTGGGGCCCTCCAACCCTGAAACGATGGCCAGAGACCTCCAATGGTGGCTGATCGAAGTGTAAACTAACAGCGAAAACCACAACATAATCCTCCACTTGGGAAGAAGAACAGAAAAGGGCGGATGGGCCCAGGAAAAGCTCTCGGGAGACGTTCAAAGACATAATCCTGCCGAAGAACACTGAGCAGACAGGATCCGCAAATTAAAGAGTACTTCTGGTCCTTTTTCGGTTTTTCGTGGTGATGGTAATCATCAATTAATCAACGGCTGTTGCAATATTCCGTCTCGTTTAGGGAAGTAGTTGCCCTCCAGCAGACTCTGTTTTCTGCGACACCTCTCAGCCCGGACCAGGATCTCTCAGTTGTTGCGGCCCCTGCTAGTAGGGTTCTCCTCCACGTTGTTCTATGTCTTACGACTAGACGGGATCCTTGCGGATTCCAGTCAAGGGCCTGTTTGCTACCTTCTCGTTTTCGCATCGCAAAGTGCTGTCAATCCAATTCCATTTCTCTCGCCTGATTTGGTCGCTTCTTGATCGCACGGCACCATAGTTCTTCATTTGAAATTCTATCTTGCCAGCGGATTTTAAGGATACGACGTAGACATCTGTTGATGAAAACTTGAAGGCGCCCTGTGATGAATTGGGTGACTTTCCATGTTTCGCAACCGTACACAAGAACTGCCTTAACGTTGGAGTTGAACAGCCGCAATTTGGTGTTAGTTGAGATCTGTGTTGATCTCCATATGCGGACCAGGCATGCATATAAGTACGCTTCGAGTTTTATTTATTCTGGAACTGACGTCTTCTTCTGCCCCGCCATTTTCGGTAATAATACTACCTAGGGAGCAGAATTTTTCTACCAGTTCCACTGAAACTGGTCCGTTCAAGGGTGTTTGCATTCATTCGCATTTCTTTGGCTTTATTCGGGTTTACCCTTAAGCTGGACCTGGTGGACTACTTTCTGTTGCCTGTCCTGGTGTCTGCGGGCCAGCAAACAGATATAATCCGCGTAGTTTAGACCGTTAAGGCAGTTCACCAATCCCATTGTATGCCACCAGTTCTACTATCTAGAGCGCTGCGCTGACAAGGATGTTATTTATTACTATTAAAAATAGTAAAGGCGAAAGTAAGCATCCCTGTCGTACTCCTGCACTCACCTCAAAGCTGTCGGATATTTTTCCTTTGTGAGGTACTCTGTATTTGGAATTATTGTATAGGGCTTTCTTTTATCAATTCTTTTACTTTATTAGGCAGTACATTTTGCCATAATGCCTGCCGTATAAAGCCCCTATTTACCAAGTCGAACGCCTTTTCATAATCTATGAAAGCAAAGCAATTCGTAATAAACTGTTCACTATGATTCTCAAGGTGTTAATATGATCTATACATGAGCGGTCCGTCCTGAATCTGGCCTGCTGCCTTCTAAGCGTTCGGTCTACTGCCTCTGCTATTCTATATAAAAATATATAGGACCAAATTTTGCCCACAGCAGATATAAATAGATGCCGCTCCGGTTGTCACACATTGTCAGGGCCCCCTTTTTGGGTATTTTGACACGCAAGCGCTGGTAAAGGCGCGTCCACACCAAGGAAACATTGTAAAAGAAACAAAACAGAAGCAGAGTTTTTTTACAAAATAAATGTTTTCCAAAGTTTTTAAAATTGTTTAATAAATGTTTTGAATATGTTTGAAAAACGTTTTTGAAACATTTGAAGAACAATTGTACAAGAAATGAGGAAACGAATTTGTTTCTGATTTGTTTCAGGGTTGTAAAATGTATTCGCCTGATCACGCGGCACTATTTTCTACTTGTTACATAGTAATGAACATTTCTGCTAAAAAAATTAAAAAGAGAAGATTAATTTGGCAGAGAAAGTTTTTAAAAAGTAGAACTGAGTACAGTGGTTTAAATTTACTAAGTGACCTTAAGATCGATGCTCTTAGCGGCTTTAGAAATTTTACCCGAATTTCTTCCAATAATTTTGAGTATTTTGCGAATTTAATCCATATCCCATTTGAAGTTATCCATGTTGATGCTTTGAAGATTATGAATTCACTGACAAATATGCATAAAAACTGTGTTTTAATTGATTGAAACACAATAGAAACATTCATTGTTTCCCACTTCAAATGGAAAGCACTGGGTAAACATTTCTGTTTCCAGAAACTTGAAAAATCACGTACACACCAAAGAAACAGTGGCGGGTGTTTCTCAAATGTTTCAAAAATGGTTCTGAATTGTTTTTGAACATTTTAAAAATATTTAAAAAATGTGTCGGATACATGTTTGTTTCAAAAATGTTTCTTATTGGTGTGGACGCGCCTTAATAATCCTCTCAGAAACTGGTGACCAGCTACTTAGACTGAACCTAGCGCCTTTGTTGATCATTACGCCAACACCATTCCTAAGGCTTTCAGTTTCATTTCTGCCAGAATATAAGAAGGAGTCACCATTTGGGCAGATGTGTTCCCCCGCTTCGGGCCATCTGGTCTCGCTAAGTCCCATGATCTTGATTTTATATCGATTCATCTCGTTGAGGACTTCATCCATCCGTCCATCAGCAAGCAGTGTTCTCACATTCCATGTTCCTATACGTGTCCTTGCTCGATGAACAAAAGTCGTCGTCGTGTTGTCCATCCATTGTTGCCGTTCGTAGCAATTGTCTTTTTATGGTAGCGGGCTGCTCACCCTCAGCCCAACAGGCTTATAACTTTGTTTTATGGCGCAGAGAGCTCGCATTTCGACTGTGTCCTGTTAGTTCTTTCCGAAAAAGTACCCCTGGGGGTACCGCGGGGATCTCAGATTAGGACTTGCTAACAGATCTGCTAGGTGGTCGTCTGCAGTGACTCTTCTCGCTTGAATATGTCACAAGCTTTATTTTTTTTATTTTATTTATTTATTTAATTATAACAACAACACAATTAAGTACAGGGACTTATAAATATGTGTAGGTAAAAGGAGAGACAAATAATAATAATAATAAAATAATTGAGATACAAGAATGAGGAAAAAAAACGATATCAAGAACATATAATACTAATTTTGAATAAAAAACAAAATGTGAAAGGAAAAAAGAAAAAAAACTTAATTAAATTAAAAGAGAAAAAAAATAAAAAAAAATAAAACTTCATTAAATTAAAAGAGAAAAACTAGTGGACTTAAACTACATGATCATCTGCGGATATGCATAAAAAGATGTTTTCGAAAACTAGGAATGCTGCTGTTTCGCTTAATATTGATTGGCAGAGTGTTTCAAAGTCTGATAGCATGAATAAAGAACTGTTTTTCAGTAGTTCGGTGATTAAAGCTGGGTATTAGTAGGTTCCGCGTTCTTTGAGAAGACGAGAAATTTAATATTTCGAATAAGTATTGAGGCTTGTGATATAAAATCAATTTCTTTAAAAAAATGATTGTCCGAAAATTAATACATATACTTTTGCAGAGTACAGCCCAAGACAGATTCTACATATGCAGAAATGTGATCAGAACGTCTAAGCATGAAGCCGTACCGAATGGCTGAGTTAAAAGCTACATTTAGTTTTCTCAGTGTGTTGCAATCTAACGAGCAAAAAATTTCACATCCAAACGTTAGCACAGGAATTAGAAGTATTTTTACTAGGGCAACGCGAGTTGAGGCAGGAGTATAGGATGCAGATACAGATAATTTTCTAAGTATCATGTATATCTTGGAGATAATACTATTAATATTTTTACTCCAGGTTAAAGTATTATTAAAAATAACACCAAGGTTTTTAACAGATTTATTAAAAGGAATAACCACGTTGTTCATATATACTTTAGGGAAAGCAGACAGCTCGAGCGGGTTTTTATGAAAAACAATTGCATTGGACTTAGATGGATTAAGATCAAGGTGGTTATCAATAGACCATTTGTACATTTTCTTTAAGTCATTGTTCATGAGTCGAACACCTTCAACGAGTTGATCTCTAACCTTGCTAATGTATAATTGAACATCGTCAGCATACAGGTGAAATCGACAAGAGCTAATAACGCCGGTAAGATCATTGATAAACATTGAAAATAATAAGGGACCAAGGGTAGATCCTTGAGGGACGCCACTGATAATATCAATCAGGTCAGACTTTTTGTCACCGAAGCACACGCGTTGTCGTCTATCTGTTAGATAAGATTTGATAAGTGTACAAGCGTGATAGGAAAAATTAAAGAGAGATTGCAATTTATTCACTAACATAGCATGATTAACTCTGTCAAACGCTTTGGAGAAATCCAACAATACCAGCAGAGTTAGTTTATCGTCAACCATTGCCTGCCGAATATCCTCAGTGATTTTGAGGAGCGCAGAGCTGCAACTATGTTTTGGTCTAAATCCAGATTGATAGGATGACAGAAGATTGTTTCCTTCAATAAATTCAGATATTTGTTCATGGGCAAGTTTTTCAAACACTTTTGAGAAAAATGGAAGAATAGAGATCGGACGAAAGTCTTGCGTGCCTGATTTTTTCGGTATTGGGATTATTTTAGCCAACTTCCACTTAGTAGGAAAAGTGGAAGACCATATTATTGAATTAAATATATGAGTAACGTAGGGAAGTATCAATGGTAGGATCATCTTTATAAACTTAGGATGGATGTCGTCAAGTCCCACGGAGTTGGATTTAACACTTAACACTGCCTCATACACTTGATGCTGGGAAACATTGGAAAATGAGAACCCTTGAGAAGGATCTCTATCAATGAGGTGGGTAAGACTAAGATCTTCATCATGTACACCAACATACTGATTCCGACTAGATTGAGCGAACTCACAATTAAGCTCATTTAAATCCCTGGTAATGTCATGAGTCTCAGATTTTCCTAGGCCAATGTCCCTCAGGTTATTCCAAAGCTTTTTAGTTGGTAATTTAATATCAAATTTAGTTTGATGGTATTGAGTTTTGGAATAACGAATTTCATAGTTAACACGATTACGCAGAATACGATAAAGACTCCAGCAATCAGAGGTTCGAAAGCGTCTCCATCGTTTATACGCTAATTTGCTTTGCAAAATTAGGTTTTCTATTCGAGCTGTAAACCAAGGGCAACTAGGGTTAATTATGCGTTTGGTCTTCAAGGGTATAAATTTATCAAAAAGGTACTTCACCAAACATTCTAAGAAAACAACTTTATCATCTATAGATGTAATTGAATAAATAAGATCCCAATTTAATTCAACAGCTTCAGCGTACATACAATCGTGATTAACATGATAACAGTCGCGATAAGAAAATATACTTGGTCTGATTTCTACATTTCCAAGATTATAAATTAAAAAAATTAAATCATGTTTGGAGAAGGAAGGAAGGAAGATTTGGTTATTGAATTCAACTAGTTGAAGATCATTCACAATAAAGAGGTCTAAGAGCGTGGATGAGGTTTTCGTAAAGTGGGTCGGAATAGAGTTCACAACGTGCAAATCAAAGGATTGTAGGAGGTCTTTAAATTGACTAGCAGTTGAAGTATTGACAAGTAAATCTACATTAAAATCACCACCAATTATTATATGATTAAATTGGTGACCAATTTCAGCAATAATTGCTTCAAGAGGACCAAAATTAGATACGTGAGGTGGTTTATACACAGTACCAAGCAGACATTTTTTCTTATTTAAACAAACCTCGACAAAAATATATTCAATTTCTGAATTAATTTCGGACTGGGTTACTAATTTGACATGAATTGAACTTTTTAGAAATATAGCGACACCACCACCAATCCTATCAGTGCGATCATTTCGAAATACCTTAAAACCATTCAGATTAATTAGGGTGTCAGGGATATAGTTCTTTAGCCAAGTTTCTGACACACAGATGACATCAAGAGCGATATCATTGAAAATGTACCTAAACTCATCTATCTTTGGAAGAATACTCTGCGCATTAAGGTGACAGACCTTAAGGCCTTTACCTCTTTTAGCCATGACATTAAGTAAGGTACGCGACTTAATAACAGCATTATCAGACGAAGGAACATTAAAATTAGTACTAGTAATCATTATAACGTTGAATAGTGAACTCAAAAACAGCAGCATAAGTTTCCATATGTATAAAACTTGAAAAAGTAAGCTTTCTTATTATATATAGATTAACCATATCAGCAAATACATGAAATACATATATAAAAACAAAGAGTAATAAAAAAAAGGGTAGTAAAAGAAGTCCTACATTAATAAAATTAGCAATTATAAGAATTAAAAAAAAGACTAATAAAAAATACAACAAATTAATACAAGAATTCATCTGGTAATGTGGTCACCTCAAGTAAAGTAAACAGTAAATTTCATAAATACTTGATAGGTTATTGTCCATCGGCTCCAGGAACACCAAACAAGTGATCTAAATCCGCCAATTTGCAAATCATTATCGATCGCTCATTAAGTTCTTTACGCACGTGAATACGGCCAGCAATGGAGAAAACAGATGCGAGCTTTTTTTGGCGTCGTAGTCGTAAAGCTTTCCTAAAAATATTGTAATTGGCCTTGGTAAGGCTTTCATGGAGAAAAATTCTGCTGCAGGAGTCAATTCCAACGTCGCGCAAGGTCAGCTGCGCACCACATTTCTTTATCTTCGTCACTGCTGCTTTTAATATAAAGTTTTTATCATGTTATATTTAGCGAAGCGCATAGCTTTGAGAACATATTCTCCAGATTTTCCCCCGGTGAATTGGGAATACCATTTAATATAATATCAGCTGCAAGTTGACGTCGCTCCAGTGCATCAATACGGTTTTCAATACAATCTACAGTTGCGCGCAGGTCCGTAATTTGACAATTGACCTTGGTTTCAAGCGCATTTAATAGATCTTGAATGATGCACGTCTCTCACAATAGCACCATGAAGTTCTTTTAGCTGCCGCTGAAAGTCGGCCTTAAGGCAATCCATTTGTTTATGGAGGTCTCCCAGCATAGTTTTAAAGTCAAGGTTTTCTTTGAAGCTCATCTGAACTGATGGCGAGGATGCAGTTGGTTTAATCTGCCTTTTGTTTCGAGTTTCAACGCCGCTATTAATCATGGTGAATAATCAAGTGGAGAGCAGAAGTTGATATATTTATATATGAATAATCACAGGACTTGCACAGCACAACAGTTTATAAATAAGAAATAAAACAGCAAATATGATGTACACGCGCCGTTAAAAACAAAGTAGTAACCGTACAGCAAGTAATATAAATATAAATATGGATCAACAATAACAAAAAAAAATAAATATGAGGGTGACTACGTTTAGGGTTTAGCTGATGATCTTCATCGTACCGATCTCGACAGATGACTGAGCTTTAGAATTGTTGGCGAACATTTTTAGTTAAAAAATGGTATCCTAATTTTTATATGAATTTAAATAAATTAAATTTGTATCCTTGAATTTTTTTGGTTAACATTTTTGTGTAGTAATTTTAGTTTGAATTTTGGAATTTGGTTTTAAGAAATTAAATTGGAATTTTATTAATCATTTTTATTTGAATTTTTGTTAAATCTGCATAATGGATATTGAATTAGGGGGGTGAATCGAAGGCCACATGCGTTTTAATTGGATAGTCTTCAGTTTTCCGCTACACTCACTTGCTGCAGATGATACATTGTTGGTGGCTCATCATCGAACAGACAGTACAAGGCCACCCTTGCTGGAAATTTCTGTACCTACCAAAACGAAATCTTTACACACATTCTAACATTCTGGTGGAACTGCACGTGCTCTATTCAAGTGTTGCTTCCAGTTGAATAGTAAACATTCCAAAAGGGATCGAGAAGTTTCTTATATTTCTCTCATACTCTTGTGTTTTTTATATAAAATGTATATCCATCGCGATCGTTTGTTAATATATTTTTGCACTTTTTGCTTAATGTTATTGTTAATCTCCTCTTTCAGCTTCTTGACTCTTGTACTTTTCCTTGAATTCCTCTTCATCTCTCTTGTTCTTATTGCTCGCTGCTACAGCTCTGAATGTCTTGGAACACGGTCAGTTCCTTAACGATTTTAAGGAACAAAGCGTGGTTTCCGGCCCCTTTATAACCGATACAACATGTCTGGGATTCCGCTCTAACATTATACCCGACTATCATTTAAAGGGGGCATAACTCATGCAGCGAGTGAGCCCCTTGTGACAAATGAGGGGCATGCCGAAAACCGAAATTCCCTAGTGGTTCCCTATGACGGTATGGTGCGGGGTTTCATTCGACGTTATCCAATACTGACTTATTTGAATAGCAAGAAACTTCCAATAGTCGATTTCAATAGCTTTTACCATAGTTAGTAGAACAGGGAGCCATAATCTGTCACGAGTTGTGGTGATGTCTAGAGCAAGAAGACCAGACTCACTCAAGATGTGTCACTTAGATTACAGTGCTCTGTAGATCAATTTAGACAGAAAGAACCTCGCCAATACGTTTTGGTCTGAAGCCGTACTACTCTTGTCGTCTTGTATTTGATTAAATTCTAGATTAATTATAATTTATTGGCCTAAACCTTGTCTAGATTGAACATCTCTAATAAACTAAAATAAAAATTTGAACTGATATTGATTTTCACTAATCTCTAGTGATTCACTATTACTCCATATTAAGCGAACAATGTTAAATGCACACACATTCACAGACTTAAATATCAATTGCGCTCCCATGAGCACCTCCACCGCCTTCCATCATCATCCACTTTATATGCTCCACTACGAAGGTGACAACATGATAATACAAAAATACTCTGTAAAATAGATTCTAGCATAAGTGCCATGTCCCAGGTAGGCATACGTGACAAAAGATCCCCTTCGGTACATTTCAATTGCGAAAAATTTTTAATGAATGTCAGGCATTCATCCTTTATTATTTTTCCTCTTTCACAGTTTGTTCAAGTTTGTTTCATAATTATTATCTTCGCCTGTTTTCCTTGTTATTTTGTTGCCACTAGAGGGCCGCACCAGCAGAAAGAAAGAAAGAATCCTTCTGCACCTCCGTCTTCAGGATATTCAATGTGCGATCGCAGCATGCATATAGCCGGGGCTCTAATTAATCTGTACTGGGTCAAGTGGAAGTGTCCTTACATGTAAACAATATCCTTCTTTTAGAGTTTCGATTGTCTTAACACTAAGCTACCAAACGTTGTAAGTGGCAATACACAGGAGGCTGCACTTTGTCCCGTGCAATGGCGCACAATCATCATTAATCCTTGCAAACATGTAAAAGCGCTCCTTTTGCGCTGTGTTTCACATTCAGCCTATCATCCTGCTTGTATCAGATGTAGGAATAGTAACAAGGATCCACTTGGACAAATAGTTGTTGTCCTGACTATTGAAGTTGAAAGTTGTGTGCCACGCTTTCATTGCACAGGACACTTTAGAGCCTAGAAATAGAAGTAGTTAAGCCTGAAATCAAAATAAATATTGTGTCAGCTTCATTCGTGTCCTCTACCTGAAAATATCCTTCGGATTTTTTAAATGAAAATGAGAGAAGAGATTTTTGGATGCTGTCGGCAATTTGGTCCTTTTTTTTTCATGTATTTGTACCTTGACGAGTGGATCCGCCCGCAACTGTGCATAGAGCGGTGCCGGCGGGGGCAGAGGCATTGCCAACAATCAAAGTAATATTCCTGCAATTGCAGGATGAATATGAGTGATGTGCAGGAGAGGTAAGTATTCGTAAAAGTGAAGTGGGTGCAACCTTAGAACAACAGAAAGCATTTGACTTCACATGGCAGAGTGGCTCTTGTCTCAGAACATATGATATGTCACGACAATACACTTCAGGGGATGTCAAGGGGTTTTCTGTTATTTTTTTTCATCAGTTGATGAACATGAAATTGTCCGTTATTGCATGCAGGAGTGTTTACCAAGGATTTAGCCCTATGTGCATGGAGAACCATTCATGCTTTTCAACTATGTGCGACTATATTAGGAATTTTATAAAAATTTAGGGCATGCTAATGGCGATTTCTTTCTTATTCTTTACTTTGATCTCTCCTCTTTATGTATTTATATAAAGAAGGTTTATGAACGCCAGCAGGAGTCGATTCCGTTTGCATTATTTTGTTGTGAGTGTATTAAATGAAATGGAACAAAGTTGTTCTTTGTTGTATAGTAGGTATGGATTAATTTTACTCTGCATGCCCGTTGCATGTGGTACCTTGCTCATCGAGCGACACTTGGAAATGGGTTCTGTTGGGCCACCTCAGCCAGAATATGCAAAAAGATGAAGCAAGGGCGAGAATATATAGACGTAAAAAAGCAAAAGAACCAGACAAGTTGTTCGAGTATCTCCGTCGCCTAGTGATGAGCAAAAGTGGTCTTGTTCTTGCAGTCTTGTCTTGTTCTTGCACATTTTGCAAGAACAAGAACAAGAACAAGACTTAGTTATGCTTGCAAGAACAAGAACAAGACTAACTGTGCAAGAACAAGACCCAGAGCAAGATTTCTTGCAAAATTCTTGCAAAAATTCCACCTAAATTCATTCTATTAAAAACATTTTCTAGGTGAGAAACCGCAAATATTTTGAAGCAAAATCAAACCTTAGATGTCAGTATTCAGTAGTTCAAGTAGTTTATTAGAAAAGAAAAAATGCTCTAAAAAAATTCTTTTTTGAGTAACCTCTTTTGCTTTTTGGATGGCAAGGAAACTCGGACTTTTCTCAATGTATGTAATATTTTCAAGGCCTCCACATTGGTTACATCGCATCGTAAGAACGACAGGAGCGTGGGCCAGTTTTTGTATTGCTGCAAAGGGATTTAATAATATTTTGTGCCCATACACGACATTTCTTCTTTAATGAATCATACTTGAACAACCTAATTTTTTATAATAAGTAATGGGTATAATACTGGTTTACTTTTGCTTCAAAATATTTCCGTTGTAATTTGTTGCTTACACACTTGACAGAAAAATGTCTACGCCTAACTTGTTCCCATATGAATTTTATGTAATTTTTCAGGGGCGCAAACATAATAACGTCACCAAGAGCAGTCGTGAAACTGATTTGTTTAATAAAAAAGCCATGTGGAATTCTCACCTCAAAGGTAGTAAATTTTCGGTGTATACAAACTCTTGACGCTGACTGACTGACGCTAAAATTATAATAGTTTTAAAATCAATTTTTTGCATTTTGTTGTTTGGATATAATTTTTTTATTAAAGTCTAGGTTTTTTTCAATAACCGTTTTATAAAATCAACATACAATACCTACTACATGCGAGAAAATACCTTGGCCTTGCAGTTTTGTCTTGCCTTGTCTTGGTCTTGCACATTTAGTAAGAACAAGAACAAGCCTTAGGTATATTTGCAAGAACAAGAACAAGAACAAGCCTTAGGTATGTTTGCAAGAACAAGAACAAGACTTAGCCATGCTTGCAAGAACAAGAACAAGACAGACTGAACAAGAACAAGACAAGAACAAGACTAGATTAGTCTTGTCTTGCTCTTGCGTTTGCTCATCACTACCGTCGCCATAAGAGGGATGTACCTATTGGCGATTGAAAGGCACTCAATGACGAGGAATCAGCGAAAAAGTTGACTCTGCTGAAGTCATCTGTGAACGGATGTACAAAACGGAGTTGACTTCTACAACCGATAAGACAGCTGTAGCAGTTATAAAGGAAGTCGTAGCCTCGCAACATCCGTAGCCGCAAACAATCATAATAACAGCTGCAAACGTGAATTCATCAACGCATATTTAAATGACATGGAACATATCGATTATGATGGATCTAGACAGGAGATCCAGAAATGTGAAAAATCTTTGCTGAAAGGATAACGGCGGCTCTGGTTTCTTTCTTCCATTGCTGGTCTCCAGTCTTAATTGAACCAGACAGTTCTAGTCTGTCTGGGGGCCCAGCCTAGTGTCTCTTGTGCTGCCTCTTTTATGCTGCTTTTCTGTTTTTCCCATTTGTTCTTGATATTGAGCGGTTCTCCTTCTCTTTCTCTCAGGTTTTGAACGACAGCATTTAAATAGGCATCTCTTCTTTCTTTGAGGTGAAGCTTGTCTATATCTTACTCTAGTTGTGTTTGCCCTCTGTGAATTTTGGTCATTATCATTATCCGGGTTTTAAATTTCACTTTTACGAGATAGTGGTCCGACCCACAGCACGCTCCCCTCATAGTTTTCACATTCGTGGTCAATTTGATTATTTGTTATGTAGATTGTAGGCTAGTGTAGCTTCAGCGTTGGCAAATCAACAATTGATCAGATTTCCACCTTGAGGTAAGCTATAGAAAAATGACTCGAGTTTCAAAACTACAACGACAGCGACAACGACGTCTTCATAGATTTTAAACCCGCATATGATAGCAAAGCTAGAGTATACTCTACAAAGCCATGAGAGAATTCGCCATCCCCAAAAAACTGACAAGACTATGTAGGTTGGCCATGACCAATGTGAAAAGCCAAGTAAAGGTATCCGGAACACTGACCAGACCATTCAACATAATGGACTCCGACATGGGGACGGTTTGGCCTGCCTCCTTTTCAACCCGGCGGCGTTGGAGAAAGTGATCCGAGATTCGGGAGTGACATCAAGGGGTACAATCCTCCACAAGTCCACCCAAGTACTGGCTTATGCAGACGACATCATTGAAAGAACAACAACAGCTGTACAAGAAGCTTTCACCCAGATTGAGCGGGCTGGGACTGCACATTAACGAAAGCAAAACAAAATGCATGGTGGCCTCGTCTGCAAGAACATCTAACATTGGTAGAGGAACACAATTTTGAAGTGGTAAAATCAATGGTCAATTTTCGCAGCCGGCAATAGCATGGAACCAGAAATACGCGCACGACTGCTAAAAGCCAAAAAAAGCCTACTGAAGTCTGTCAAGGCTTTTCAAATCCAAGCATCTAACCATATCGTCTAAACTTTTACTATAAAAAACGATGGTCTTACCTGTACTCACAAATGCATCTGACAAGTGGGTGCTTAGCAAAAAGCACTTAAACCTCTAACCGGGGTTCGAAAATAAAATAAATGGTTAAAAAAAATTTTTAAAAAAATTCTTTTCATTAACTAAAAAATGTACTGAAAAGTAAAAAATAAAAAATATTTTAAAGAAAGCGTGAAATTTCAATTTTAATGAAAAAGTTAATTAAAAGAATGGCGCATTATTCATCAAAAAATTTTGTTAGAATTTGAAATTAACAAAGCAAAAAATTGAGGGTTATTGTAAATCTCACGCGATTTACAGTTATATTTTCAATTTTTGATGAAAAATGCGCCATTCTTTTAATTAACTTTTTCATTAAAATTGAAATTTCACGCTTTCTTTAAAATATTTTTTATTTTTTACTTTTCAGTACATTTTTTAGTTAATGAAAAGAATTTTTTTTAAAAAAATTTGTTAACCATTTATTTTATTTAATTTATAAATTTGGAAGAAAGAAACCCAGCGCTCAATAAGAACCTTAAGTAAATAGAATTCCCTATATATAGTGCCATCAGGCGAATCGGCCAGGCTTAGGAAGATTTTACGTCAGGTGGGATAGGTAGACAGTCCTTGAGAAGTTAGATCAACCGAGATTAAGAAGAGGTATCCAAAGCATGATGTGTAAATCTAGCCAGAGGCCAAGTCTTCGCTACAGCTACGACACTGCGTGTGTTATGGGATTCTCAAGCTGTCCGCATCTTCCCTAATAACAATGAAGTCGAAGCATAAGGAGGTCGGGTGATTTCTTGTTAGTGTAGTCCTTCTAGTCTTAACGCATAATATTAACGATATTAATGCCACGATCCACTTGGAGCTTTCTATTCAAAGGAAGATAATGGCAATACCAATATCTTCGTTACATACAACTGATGATGTGCATTATCCATTGATTTGTCTATAATACATATTTGCTTTTAGTGTGCACAATGCATCTGCTTTCTTGTTGTTCTCGTTCTTCATGCGTGCGTGAAAAGAATCAGTTCTATCACTCGCGGATAACGGAGTACGTCTACAATCTTGGGGATATAGTTCTAGGGATGGCGTATTGAGGTCTTAAGTTAAGCGCAGCTCCCACACAAACATTTTGTCTCTTCAATTCGGCCTCTGTAACTTACAACTTAAGGTGTTCAACTACCGCCACATAGGTCCGTAATTCGATTCCATGCCAGTGGCGGTTCCTCTTTGGAAGCAAAGGAAGCACTGCTTCCCTTGACCAAATAGGCAACTTCCTGAAAAAATAAATTTAAATATATCAAGATTAATCACAAGAAAAATCTTAATATATTTCCTCCTCTGTAAACACTAAAGCCACGGTCATGATATGAGCGGCGAGCGGCAGAGTCACAATACTAAAGTGCCGCTCTCCGCTAAATCGAGACGTTCAATTTTTCTGGTGCCGCTCTTATCGTGGCCGAGGTCTTACACAACATAGGGAAGCTGTAATTTCTCCAGCTTATTTGGCCCAGAAAATCAATAGGTTTGTTCCAGTACTTTTCCTGCAAAAATTTGTTGGGCAGAAACTTAGTTGAATGGTGGGGATAATTTTGTCAAAAATCCAGAAAATAAAGAAACGACTTTTAGGCAATTTCTTGCAAATAAAGAAGAAGATAACATAAATGTCGATTTTCTATGTGTTTGCCGCTTTTTAAGATATCCACACACATACAAAAAATTGTCAATTGACAACTTGCAAGAAATCGCAGGACCGAAAACCTCCGGCTAATTCCTGCACGAGGAGAAGTGCAAATTTCCCCGCTTTTTCTTGCATGAGAAAGTAAAGAAACACAAATTGGGTGAATTCTTGATCCCGCTGGATCCCACATGCGAGTTCTGGAACAAAGCTAATGGAAAACTCCCACACATTCAATTTAATTGAACTCACACTCACGCAAAGGTTTGCGTTAATACAGTACCCTCAGAAGCTGAGCTAAACGCAGCTTCTTCGGAACCAAACAGCGGGATGTAACAAGAGAAATTTTCTGTATCCACTATATGTATTATCTTATCTTCGTTTTCTTGGTTTGGTTTTCTGGTAATCTGTTCTGACTTCGAGCAATATTAAATTTTCTCTTAAAATTTTGCTTCAAAATTTTGTTTTTGGCTCTTCTTAAAATATGAATTTTCGTCACTGACATACAGTAATGGACTGCTGATTGACGATGCTGAATGGCACCATTTTTCTCCAGAAATAGAAAACCTTTTTCATGCAAACAAAAAAAAAATCTTCGAATTTAGGAGAAAATAAGTGATAAGATGTTTGTTATAATTAACTGAAACAAATTTCCATCACTCATTTTTATTTATTAGCAGTTTTTTCATTAAATAACTGTATTTATTCCAAAACCGTGACGGTTATTTCCCCTGTTTAACGAAGTTTTCAAAATAGCTCAAGAGTGAGACAGAAGAACGAAAACTATACCTGTCTACTTTTTTCTAATTGTGTTTATATCGTGGACATGCGCTGACGATTACAGTTCATTGGGATTTAACGTGCGAGCGAGGCAGGGATAGTTTTTGGTGCCATTTTTTTTGTATGGGATTTTGCTTATTTAGCAGTCCATTACTATATGTCAGTGATTTTCGTTTATGTAAAGAGATCGAGGATAGGTGAAGTTTCTCTTTATATAATGTTGATTCTAATTGGCATTTAAAGGGGTAGAGAATATTTTTATGAATTGTATGAGTAGGTACGGGTTGCCTGAAGTGTTGTTTTTGCAAGGAGAATGTAATGATTGTTGGCGCAGGTGTATGCGACGTATGCAGGGTTTTATTATTACTATTTTTTTAGATTTTGACCCAAAATTATGCATTTGCAATTAAATTAAATGAGATGAAAGTAGTAGTTTTAGTTATCAACAGAATCTGCAAAAAGTCGCAAAACGCCAACTAGCACCGAAAAAATTACGGAAAAAATGCGATTCCATATTTTCCACAAATTTTCTTGTTCATCATCATAAAATAATATTACATTTTAAAAAAGATAATACCTCATACGATGCGATACCCAAAAATTAAAAGAAAATAATTTTCAAATTTAAGGACAATTTTTGGGATTTGTATAAGATAATTTCACCTGAAATAACCAGTTAGTGTTTATATTATAAAGTATAAGTTCACCGAAAAAATCCGAAGTTATAACCAAAACACTAAAATTTAGCAGTTTTTTAAGTTTTTCTTGGGGCTATGTGTACGGATAAAAATTTTATATTTTAATCGCTGATAGCCAATATCATAACAAACAGCCTCTATTTTTTTTGCCTTTTTTCGGACCTACACATGGCGAGATATATACCCATCTATATTTAGAAAGAACGACCAAAATGATAAAATTTTCACAAAATGGTCGATAACTTACGGAGCGTTGGTGGCCATTTCGTATAGTATTCGATGTAACTAACATGTTCCAAACGAATTTTTTTAGACTGCAAACAATTCCTTATGATTTGCTTACCTGATTTCGCTATATGTCATTTTTCAGTTTTTTTTTAGTTAAAGGTTTCGATACTTCTACTTTTATCGATCACGTTGCGTATTGCTTCCCTTATTCTGAACCTTACGAACCGCCACTGTTCCATGCAATGGCGTAGCTCTTCTCCCCCATCCACTTGATCCGCCTTCTTACTTGCCTTTTCTCCTTCTTTTGCTCTTGCTGTCCTATCCATCGTCTGTTCAATCATTAAAATCAGTGTTTTGTCGCGTAGTAAGGCGTGGGAATCGGTGGAGTTATATCTTGGTCTTTTATTTTCTTCTACCATCTTTCCGTCTGTTTGGCATAATTCTCCATGATTGGACCATCGGTAATGCGAAAAGGGTTACGTGACTTGAGATACCTGATGACAAATTGCCTAATTTTTTTTCAACACATAATAAAGGTATTTGTTTAGATCGTTAATTGCAAATAAACATAAGAGCACGTTCTGCCGCTCCTTTCGCCCTAACAATATTTAAATACCACCGATGTTGCTCCATTCCACATATGTTCTGTCATAAATGCTCCCAATTTCTCTGCCCCGGCGATAACTAACAAAAAGGGCCAACCTAGGAAAACAGCATCCCAACTGCACCTTTGAATATTCCCGTATGGTTTTTAAATTTATTGAGCCTCTTATCCCAAATGCTTCCTGTACATTCGTCCTTGCACCGGCGGCTCCGCCATTCATTTCAATTTTACTCCAATTAGTACCACTAATAGCAGAACTCTCCAAATACAATTTAGTCGTCCTTTTGCTATTTTTTGGGATCAAGGGCTCTCGTTGGAGCGTTATCAGGATCCACCGTCCCCCCACCGCCCACTTTGCGCCAACCATAACCGCCATCCATAATCAACCTTCAGCGATGAGCCCTTTGGCGATCAGCACGCAAAAAACTTTAATCCACAGCAAATTCGAGGGCTATTAGAGGGATGAGATAAATTGGGGGTATTAGTAGCGCTACTTAATTGTGGGAACGTATGTGCATCCCACAGGATTACGGCCAGCCGGGTGTGTACTGAAAATCAGCGTGTATCCCTCCACCCCGTCCTTGGACGCAAAACGCCAAACAGAAGTGAAAAATCCACTGAAAAATTAGCAGTTCTGAAAAGGGCTGCTGGGGAGTGAGTGGTTTTCGGGAAGTCTCAGTGGATCCACGATGTACGTTTGATGCCGGGGATGCGTCTGTGTATGCCTTTTGGGGTGCAAAAAAAATCAAAAACGACTCGTAATTAATTGATTTTTAAGAGCCACGTCCGAATTCAGTTTGCGAATTTTCTATTCATTAAAAAATGCGGGCCAATTAACGAGCGAAAGCCACGGCGAAAGGAGCTGGCTGCAAATAATGTGCAGTTTTTAAATGATTTTCATTTTAATTGTGAAGCACTTGCTCATCAAAACGGACGAGTTTGTGCCTTTTTTTTTTTTAAACAAATATTTTTTATAAGGACTTTTTTTTATTTTGCAAATTGCAGACACTTAAGCCTGAAGTTGCTCATACCAGCATGTTATTGCGCACAGGTGAGAGCTGTTCGCCTGTGGAAACCCTATTAAATTTATAGGTAGTTGGTAAATTTATCCTTTGTGCTGCAGGAAATGATTTTCAACCCTTTCTGCCATATTATCAGCAATAACTCATATACGTTGTGGGTCGAAGGCGATGGGGGCTGGGTCGATTGAAGGTGGCTGGCTGTGTGGCAATCAACTGGTTCTTTAATTATTAACAGCTTGATAAAGTTTCAGGTGTTGACGAAATATCTTATGTTTGACTAAACATAATTGTTACAAACTTTAAAGTGAGAAGTGTCTGTTGGGTTTTGACTGTGGGGTTGGGGTTAGTATAGGGGAATGTTTTATGATGGTTGAGTGCTGGCAGCATAGTCTCACAATGAATCGTCTGTGATGATTTTACTTTTCGTTGTTGCAATACCGATGAAGCATTTAGAATAAATTTAAATTGGTGTAGGTTTTTATTAGAAAGTTGTCTGATCAGGCGACTTTTAAAAAGTCTCGGTAGCTAGGAGGTCCCGGATTCGAATCCCGACAGCCCCACGGTCCTTCGCCTTTTCCACTTTCCCACCTACCTAACTTTCCTTAGTTCTTCTTCCCTCTTTATATTCCTGATTCCTCCTGTGATAGCCTTCCTTAGCTCTTCCCAGCTCCACCAAGGCGCATGTAATCGGTTGGTAGATGAGATTCAAGTCGTTCCAGCAGGCATAACACTCCAGAGAGTTGTGTTTTTCGATACCTCGATGTCAGAGTTGCGATAGTAATGATTGGGAGTAGGTGCAATAAAAATATCGCGGCTAGGTTGTGGCAGTTCTTTCCTTCCCGGAGAAAATAGATTGTCAACAGTATAAAGGGCATTTTCTGAGCCTCTAGTCTTCCACATAAAAAAGCATTTTCATTCGTGATAGTGTTTGCCCAATGTCGCCTAAAAAAATGGTAAGAAGGCTGTGATAATATTTTTTCAATTATCCATTTCACAAAGCTCGTTGAATCTCAACCTTCCTCGCTGCCATTCAGCAGTCAAAGTGTTATCATCTGCTCTCACAATTGTAAATGCATTGCCAATAACTGTGGTTTCGCAACAGCAAGAAAGACGCAAGCAACTGGGTAATTCAATGCAACATGAAACATATTCTTATATAGAGAGCAGGCCATCGAAGATATGAACTGTCGCTTTTGCACAAGAGCCAGGTGTAAGAAATGATAATATACAGAGATTTAGGTGCACAATCTACGAACTTGCAACGAACTTGAAACTGCTACATTGATCAATGATCATGCTCATTCCCCGCCTTACATACATGTCATATGGCTCAACAGATCTACAAACTTTCAAGGGATAGAAGGAGATAGGTGATCATTCGAAAAATAGTGGTGTACAGATAAGATGTGGTGTCCGGTGAAGTGAACAAGAGAGGAGTATACCAAGTATGGCTCTGAGGAATTTTCTATATCGTCGTTTGTTCTAACACCACGTAAGTCAAGCGACGATATATGGGACATTCCACGTCAAATCGGACAAAATTTTTCGACCCCCCTCCGTTTTGGCTGAAATTTTTCAGGGACTTTGGGCAACTATTTAAGGATACAAAAAATTTGTTTTTAGAATTTCTTCGACAATATATTGACAATAAAAATTAAATGCGTTTTTTAGGGATTTTTATGAATTTTGACTTTCTCTCTCGATTTTGGCTCTGGAGATCAGTAATATCTGCTCTGATGTCGAGGAATTACAGCTGACTGTTTCTGCTGTCGGTAACAAGTCCTCTGAAATTATTGACTGCATGGAGAATCATCGGAATGTGCTGGCTAATACGAAATTGCGCCTGGATGACGTCAATCGTGCTGAGAGGCTTAGTGATGTCATCATCCGAGGAGTACCCGCTAAACCTCAGGAGAATCTCCTGAATGTGGTCCAAAATATAGCAAAAAAAGTTAACCACCAGCTCTCCGCCTTCGTCGATGGCTTCCGACTGCGAAAGGACGCTTCCAGTCCAATTATTGTAAAATTTTCTGGCCAGCGTGAAGCTAAGGCTTTCATGCATGCTCTAAAAGTGCATAGAAAACTTAAATTTCCGCTATGCGAACTGGATGGCTACGCTGCTGACACTCTAGTTTTTGTGAACGAGAGTCTCACGCAGGGCAATAATCGTCTGTTGCGAGAGGCCTTGAAACTGCGTAGAATGGGGCTGCTGCATTCTGTTTTTACGAAGGATGGACTCGTGCGCATTAAAAAAAAGAGTGATGCTCGGGAAATAATAGTGCGAGATTTATGTGACCTGGAATGCCCGTCTGTCGATACCCTGGAGCCTTGAGGTGCTAGCGTTTAATGATTTTTTTTTTTCTTTTTCTTATTTTGATATATTTTGTTTTTGAGAATTTTTATTTGATTTTTTGTTTTCTCTCTCGTAATTTTGATTTTGATTTTGTTTTCATTTAATTATATTATTGTTTATTATAGTTTTGTTTTATGTTAATTTCATATATATTTTATCTTATGTTTCCTTTTTTATGTTAGCTTTAAGAATTTCGCCTTGTCTTCTTCTTCTATTTTTCTTCCTTCTTTCTAATTTTTTACCTTTCCTTTATTTTCTTTCTGCATGGGTATTTTGGCTTCTGTGGCTCTGTGGCTCATCTTTCAATGACCAATCTCTCTGATAGAGTGCACAATGAAGGAATTCTACTAAATATTCTTTGCTCCTCTTCCTCAGGGCTGAATATATGTACCTTTAATGCAAGAAGCCTGAGGAATAAAATTGATGAATTGAGATACCTTTTTGTGAACACTAAATTGCATGTTATTGTAGTCAATGAGACATGGCTTAAACCAGAAATCCCAACTTCTTATGCTGCATTGCCTACTTTTTGTTTGCATCGGAATGATCGTGTGGGTCGTACTGGGGGTGGTGTCGCAATATACGTCACCTCCTCTCTCTCCTCAAAAGTAGTTGGCCAGTCCATTGGCTCACAATTTGAGTTTATCGCAGTAGAAATAAAATCGTCGCATGACAAATGTGTCATTGTAAGTGTCTACTGTCCACCGAATGTGTTTACTCCTGATGTTGCTTGTAACTTCTTTGATCTTGTCTCTAGCCTCTCCCGTCATTATGATAATATAATTGTTGCTGGTGACTTCAATGTTGACTTACTGAAGGCTAATGAACGTGCGAATACACTTAAATACTTTTTGGGATCATTGGATGTGCGAATTCTAAATCAACTGCCCACATTTTTAAACTGCAATAATCCGTCGCTCCTTGATGTACTTGCTACTACCTCCACTAATCCAGTTTTAAAACATAGCCAAATTTCTCCCCCTTGCTTTTTTGACCACGATATTCTCTTCCTCTCGCTTCGTTTTACTTTCAACTCCTCCTCCTCCCTCCCTACCTTTTCTTCGTATCGTGACTTCAATAATATCAATCTTACTCGCCTTTCTGAAGCTTCTTCGACTATTCCTTGGGCTGATATCTATAATACAACCTGCGTTGATACTAAAATTGATCTGTTTAATTCCTTCACTCAGTCTCTATTTAATCAATGTGTCCCCTTAGTTACAAGAAGACGTTGTAAATCTCCTACTTGCCCCTGGTTTTCTTACGAAATCCGCAACTTGATTGTTGAACGTGAGTTCTTGTATAGGCGCTACCGCAGAACGAGGATCCCGAGTTACCTTCGTGGTTACAAAAATCTTCGTAACTTAATCAATAGCAAAGTCAAATCGGCCAAGCGTGAATTTTACTCCCGTAAACTTGATCCTGCTCTGTCCTCTAAGCAACTCTGGTCTAATCTCCGTTCTCTAGGCATTCATTCCTCTGAGTTTAACTCTTATGATGTAGATGTAAACTCACTCAATGCATCTTTCATTCAATCCCCTCCCAATTCCACACTGTCTTCCATTCCCTGTTCCTCTTTCTCCAATGCTCCATGTTTTGATGGCTTTAACTTTCGTTGTGTTGACTCACTTGAAGTACTTGAAATATTGCTTTCCATTTCGTCCAACAGCGTTGGCTATGATGGAATTTCTCCTCGCTTTCTTAAGATTCTCTCCCCTTTAATTGTTGAAACCATCACGCATATTCTTAATTATTGCTTGACAACCTCCCAAGTCCCTTTACTTTGGAAAAAAGCCATAGTGACTCCCATACCCAAAAAGCCCTCGCCTACTGATTTGTCAGATTTTCGCCCTATTAGTATTCTTCCTTTTCTAGCTAAAGTCTTTGAGAAAATTGTATTTACTCAAGTTGTGCGTTATCTTGATTCTTATAATTTACTTTCTAATCTCCAATCGGGCTTCCGTAAATCCCATAGTTGCGAAACTGCTATACTGAAGGTAACGACTGATCTTCGTTCCGCCCTTGATCGAGGTGATGTTGCATTACTAGTCCTTCTAGATTTCTCCAAAGCGTTTGACTCTGTGGTTCACTCGCATCTCCTTCATAAACTTAGTCAACGGTATCACTTCTCTTCTTCTTCTGTTCGTCTTTTCTCTTCACTTCTCTCAAATAGGTTCCAGTGTGTTCGGCATAATAATGTTACGTCCTCTTTCCTTAGTGTACCTGCAGGTGTACCTCAGGGTTCGGTTCTTGGTCCTCTGTTTTTCTCTCTCTATATTAATGATCTTCCATCCGTTATCCGTCACGGCTCTTTTCATCTCTATGCCGATGACCTCCAGCTATATATTTCGTGTCCCCCTCATCAGATTGAGCTCTGCGTCTCTGAACTCAATAGTACCCTGTCTCAAATTAATGTGTGGAGTTTTAGTAATTTCCTTAAACTAAATCCAATTAAATCGCAAGTACTTTTCCTTAGTCGTTGCTCGCTGTCCCTGGATGGTTTCCCGCCTCTTTTACTTGATAATGTTCCTCTCCCAATTGTTGAATGTGCCAAAAACCTGGGTATTGTTTTCAATTCCAGACTCTCCTGCTGCAGTCATGTCTCATTGATGCTCTCTAAAATCTATGGCACCCTTCGTAGGTTGAGGCTACATGGCAGTCTGTTATCTTCGCCCATTCGAGCTAAACTCATCAAAACTCTTGTTGTTCCTCATCTTCTGTATGGCTCGTTGGTTTATATTTCCTTTGACTCCTCCTGCCGCCAGCGACTTAAAGTGGCATTTAATGACTGCATTAGGTTCATTTTTAATATGAGAAGATCTGATCACGTGTCGGGTGTCCAAAATTCAATACTGGGTTGTGACCTCTTTCAATTCCTTGATCTCATGGCTCTACTTCTCTTGCATAAGGTCTTTTATTCCAAAAGTCCCTGCTACCTTGCTGACTTCCTCGTTCCTTTGCAATCCTTAAGATCCATCAAATTCCTGATTCCTGCTCACACTTCCCTATTTGGTAGTCGTTCCTTCTTTGTGTACACCCTTAGAATCTGGAATAATCTTCCAACTCACATTCAGAGAATGAGCTCAGCCACTGTATTCAAAAGACATGCATCTATTTTTCTATCTTCTTCTTCTCATTAGATTTCTTTATCTCTCTTTGCATCACTGTATCTAATTCTTAATTTTCTTCTACTCTTATTCTTTCCTTAATTTTATTTTAATTATTTTATTTTAATTTTCACATTAATTTCAATTTTAATTTAAATTTTAATTGTAATTTTTAAATTTAATTTTAAGTTTTTTTTTATTAATCCTCTCTGTTAATGTTACTTTGTATGTACTCTAAAAGATGTAAATCTTGTGTACTGTCCGATAATAAATTATTATTATTATTATTATTATTATATCTTTCGTTGGGGTCGACGTTTTTGATAGGTTTTACATGTTTTCAGGTCAGAGGGGTTGTTTACAAACAAATTTGCTGAAAAACATAAACATATTTTCGAATTCAAGGTCAAAAGGTCAAAAAATAGTAAAAAACTTTAAAATTCAATTTCTCAAATACCCCATCTCGAAAATGGACGTTTTTGGTGTCAAAATGTTCGGGAAAAGTCACTCTAACGCCTCGATCAAAAATCTCGGTGGGCTCTTAAGGATTTCGAAAGTTATGAGTATTTGTTTATAATCTTTAATTTTTTACGATATTTATTGAATTCTTTGCCCTGGATATAGTTGAAACGTCATCAATTTTCACCAAAACTTGTATAAAGGGTTATTTTAGGCGGCTGATTACGAATCTTGAGGTGTTAGAGTGACTTCTCCCGAACATTTTGACACCAAAAACGTCCATTTTCGAGATGGGGTATTTGAGAAATTGAATTTTAAAGTTTTTTACTATTTTTTGACCTTTTGACCTTGAATTCGAAAATATGTTTATGTTTTTCAGCAAATTTGTTTGTAAACAACCCCTCTGACCTGAAAACATGTAAAACCTATCAAAAACGTCGACCCCAACGAAAGATATAGAGCCAAAATCGAGAGAGAAAGTCAAAACTCATAAAAATCCCTAAAAAACGAATTTAATTTTTATTGTCAATATATTGTCGAAAAAATTCTAAAAAAATTTTTTTTGTAGCCTTAAATAGTTGCCCAAAGTCCCTGAAAATTTTCAGCCAAAACGGAGGGGGGTCGAAAAATTTTGTCCGATTTGACGTGGAATGTCCCATATGCGTTTAGGTATGGTATCCTTTCTGAATGTTTGACTTTCTCTTTTCGTTTCAGATACCTATTCACCCAATCACACTAGAGGCCAAACCCTCCAGGGAATTTCTCCAAATTTGGGGGTCCCTTGGAGCATGGCCGGCTTTAGGTATTTTGGCGCCCCGTGTGAGATTTTTGTATGCGCCATTTACTTTTTAAAGATATTTATATTAAGTAGATTATTATTATACAATAACCCGAGTAAATATAAAAAATGGCCTTGCAACGGGCAAACCTCGGCCACTTGAGAGCACATACGGGCTCACGACGCCCAAACTTGACCAAAAGATAGCCGAGTACTACACTGTACATATGACGGCTAATATCAACCAAAAAAATAATATGCACCAAATGCATTGTTGAATAGCAACTTGATAATTTTTGCTATGTACAATCGGATTATTATACTTAAGTTAGGTATAGAACTACATCTAGGGCTACCGGGGGCCTAATTGACTTACAGTTAAGTTTTGGGTCCAGGATCAGGCCCAAAAATTTCATCATGGAGGATGTCCATCCAACCCAGGGAAGTTGAAATCGACGATTAGCTCAGGTGAAGCCAGCGCCCCTTTAAACTACCGCCCCAGAGCAATTACTTCTATTCTCTCCAAAATCATGGAGGTAGTACTTAATAGAAAGCTGATGCAATATCTAGAATCTAACCAAATTATACACGACAGGCAGTAAGGCCGAAAAGATCTACTGGCGACTTTCTTGTGGGTTTGACCATGCATCTACAACAACGCATCCATAGCTCCATAGCACCTTCGAGTCTGGTGTGGGTGTTCTAGATATTTCCAAGGCTTTTGATCCCACTCTGCTGTCTAAATTCCAAGCTATTGGTATCGACTCAGTTCTTACGAATGGAATAGAGAGCTTTCTTTCTGGCCGTTCAATCAAGATAGTATTGGATGGCGTTGAATCCAACCCACACCCAATCTCGGCCGGCGTTCCCCAAGGATCGATCCTCTCACCTGCTCTCTTTCTAATATTTATTAACGATCTGCTCTCAATCCCCTCCAACCCCCTCCACAGTTTTGCCGCTGACAGTACTCCGTTAGACAAGCAAGTGCCAGAACTTGACTCTTTGACCGTGAGATCATGTCCAGCTTTCTTAACGCGGACTTCAAACTCATTCTTGACTGGGGCCACAAGAATCGGGTCGAATTTAACGCATCAAAAGTACAAAGTACTGCCTTATCTCCATCAAAACCTATACCGACCTTCCCTCTATTTCAGTTAGGTTTTTCCGAGCTCATATAACAACTCTGAGTTCAAACGCATGGTTCATCGACACCAATTGATGCACCCTCGAGACCCGTAACCTATCCTTTTTATTCTATCCTTCAGATCAAGCTTACTACTATATATTGCACCAAGACTCGAACGACATGACGGACTAGTAGTACAAAGGGTGACTCCTAAGCTTCATTGTATCAAAATAACAACAAATAAGTTATCTGCGTCTGTTACTACCTTAACTCTACTGATATCTGCCTTTTGTGGAATGCTATTTATCGTTACTAAATACAGTAAAAGTGAGATCGCTTCTCCTTGTAGTGTACCAAACACACCATGGTTACTGTTTTTCTCCCAAAACCATCTGAATTTCTCCACCTCAACAATGCCACCAGCCATTACCAAAGGATTTTTTGTACATTAAGTGTTATGAGAACTTCTGGAATCTATGGGCACGGACTTTGATAAAGGTGCTTTTTGGCAGCCTAAGAAGACTTCTAGGATATATGTCTGTCCCGTACCACTAAATAAAGGAAACTTTTACAAGTTCTAATTGCTACCTGCAAGGATCGTGTTAAACTTCATAAACATTTCAGGACATCATGCAACAAAAAAGAAACAAAATTAAATTATTCAAAAAAAGAATACCCTGAAAAATCACAGTACCCAGGACTCAGCCACACCACAAATATATTAACATCTATCGCAGCACATTCAGAGCCCGAATAGATCGCTAAATGCTCGCAGATGACAGGATAATAATATGCAGGGAAATTTCCAACTTTTTCGTTTACCAAAATCTCACCACCGCCGTCGTGCAGCATTTCTGATATGAAGTATTTACGGTAGCCCATAAATCAAAATTTCTGCTCCTTTCCGCAACATCTACTGCGAATCAAGGAATCAGGGCGTCGAGGAAGCTGAACCACAATTCACTGCAGTGGCAACTCGCGTGCATAATACGCGACACATCCTTGCTCCTTTTACACCGAGCACCAAGAGAAGCACCCAGAAGCACCCAGCAGCAAGCACCCAAGCAGGAGTTGTGTAGTAGGCTTAAGGTATCACTCCGCAGGATGGGGAATAGGGTAACACCTCCGACCGCACTGTTCTGAAGGATATGAAATAAGATTCAGGATAACAAAAAAAAAGTTTGAAAAATAAATTTTCCCTCATATCAGCTCAAGGAAAATACCTTAAATACGTGTGTGACAGATCAACGTCCCATACGTCTACTTGTGGATGTTTGTCAGTTGATACAGCCACTCGTCCCCTGTGCCGGGGCAGGGGGACACTTCATGGCTCCTCAGGATAAATCGCACTCGCAGTGATATTTCTCGAGCAAAGCCTGAAAAAGAAGGAAAGTCTCCTTCAGCATCCTGCAGAATAGGAAACGAAATGTCCTCTCATTGTTGATAATATCCGATTTGGAGATGAAAAATGACTTTTGCGACATTCACAGGACCCAGGACCCACAGCGCAGTCATACGTACCGGCGAACCATCGGAATATCCTTTTTCCTATATATATTTTTTTTCAATGGAAATTTTTCGTTACACAAATTTTTGAAATTTGAAAGCACGCAATTTGACAGATATTACCATGTGTGTGCCGGGGCCACGCATAGAACATATCAAAGCTAATATATGATCCGAGATGTCTGATGTCTCATTGAAATGAGCAGAACGAAGGTCCTGGCAGTCATTTTGATTCTGGATTCGGCACATCTTGGGTGCGTGTGTGGGTCGGCTCTAAAATAGTATCGGGGCGGTTCAGGCATCCGACTGCACCTTTGTGGTGGATTTAAAACGATATCTGGTAGAATCCTGTATCTTTCCTCCCCTTCCCGGGCGGTTTCTGGTATCCAAGATAAATGATTCTCAGTTTGTCACTCATGCTGATGAGACGGGGACAGGGTTTCCGGGGGTTTGGGGGAGCTCGGTGTGTCATTTATTGTGTAGCTGCTCAGGTCCCAAAGAATTTATATGTCATATTATTTGTAAGTTGACGTTGATGCGAAATAATGATGTCTTTTTCAAGGAAACCCTTTTTCGGTGTTGTTTTTTGGTTAGAAACGTTATTCGTATTGGTTGTGACAAGGATATTGGCGGTGTTAAATGGATTGAGTAAAAGAGGGTAGAGCTAATCGGTATTATGCAATTCTTCTTCGTATACAAATATGACAGTTGTTTTTCAATGAAAAACTTTGCACGTTGTTCTCGGCCTATCGTAGATTAGAAAACTAAAACTTGGGTTTGTGCTGTATTTTACTATAAAAAACCACTCGATATTTATCAACAATTTAATTCTTCGTATTGAGAGCAAAAACATTGAGAGCAAAAGAGAACAAGAAATAATTTAGAAGGGTTCGTACCTTCAGTGGTACTAATAGTTACAAAGAAACTTAAGACTATGGTTTCAATGGTTCGTTATATTATCTCTTTAAATTCAATTCTTTAACCCTAGATAGCTAACCTCCGTCGAATCGACGGGCATCGCTAAGTAAAATCGCTGTTTCTTTTAAACGGTTGATTTAATTGTTTCAGCTCAGCTAGTAGTTCAGTCAATCTGTCGAAAAAAAAAGAATTGCACAGAAAAAACCAGTCGGATGAAATGTAGGTGAGTCGTTAGGAAATGATGTAAGAAAGCTTACTTGGGCGTGGCCACCTGCTACCTCTGTGGGTTTTTGAAAAAACTCAAAAAAAAACTCAAAAAAATTTTGAAATGCATTTTTCTCGAAAACTATGCATTCTACAGAAAAGTTTATTGGAAAAAAAATGTAGAGGGCATCGTTATCTACAATTAATGTCATTGGTGCAATATTGTAAAACAAAAAATGTGCGCAGTTGGTGGCGCTAAAGTGCCAAAAAAGGTGTTTTTCAACTTTTTCGCCCTTAAATTTTCATTTTTCAGCTACAATCTGAATGGAAAAATTGTTCCTTACAATTATACAAACAACTTTTATTCAAAAAATTTTTTCGTACAACCTATCGTTCCAAAGTTATAGTGTATTTACCAATAAAATTTACGACATCAATAAAATTATTTCGTTGACCTAATCCAAATTTCTCAAAAAATCAATAAAATCGTTGTTACTGTTAACATTTTTAATTCATTATTTTGTAACAAAAATAATTCACAACTGATTCAACTGAATGAAATATTTTATATAAAAATTTAAAGAACACGTATTATAAAGGTCTAATATTGATACTTATTTCCAAGATTTATTTGTTATAAACAATATAGATTATTACTTTTCAAGTGAAAAAAAAATACATTCTTTATTTGCCCCTTGCTTGTCTTTATACTTTGTGAAAGCGTAATATTGGAATTTTCATACTTTCACAAGCTGCAGCTCTGAAACGGTAAGTTGTATAAAAAAATGTTTTTATAAAAGTTATTTGTAAAATTGTAAGGAACAATTTTTCCATTCAGATTGTAGCTGAAAAATGAAAATTTAAGGGCGAAAAAGTGGAAAAACACTTTTTTTGGCACTTTAGCGCCACCAACTGCGCACATTTTTTGTTTTACAATATTGCACCAATGACATTAATTGTAGATAACGATGCCCTCTACATTTTTTTTCCAATAAACTTTTCTGTAGAATGCATAGTTTTCGAGAAAAATGCATTTCAAAATTTTTTTGAGTTTTTTTTGAGTTTTTCAAAAACCCACAGAGGTAGCAGGTGGCCACGCCCAAGTAAGCTTTCTTACATCACTTCCTGACGACTCACCTACATTTCATCCGACTGGTTTTTTCTGTGCAATTCTTTTGACAGATTGACTGAACTATAGCCAACTCAGTCGTCGTTGAGGTCGCTGCAGTGGCAAACACATTGAGCAAGTAAGTGTTATAGTTTTTGAGATACTTAAGCTTTGTCCGTCGTCGTCCGTCGTTCGTCGTCGAATTTTGTTCTTTTAAGTGTATGAAAAAAAAATTGTTTGTTTTTCAGAGGTCTTAAAATTGTTACTGTAATTTTTGAATAATTAAATAAAGTACAACTAAAAATACCCATCTTTATTGAAAAACCTTTTAATAACCAGTAATGTAAGGTACTAGGTGCGTGCAGTTTATATTTTATATAAAAAAAATACTTTTTGAAACACACGTCGTTTCGACGGATGGTTAGTTTAAATGGTGTACGCCAGAAGGTTAGCTATCTCGGGTTAACTTCACCTTCTATCAATATGAACGCAGACTAAAGTTTACTTTGTTCGTTGTAGTAAAAGAGGATCGCTAATGTTTAATGTTTGTCAGGAGTTAGCCATCACATCTGCAACCTAGTCGGTGGGTGGAAGGAAGTTGATTTCCATTTTGCTTCATTCCCACCTCTCCCTTAAAAAGGTATTTGATATCTTACTCCTTGAATAAAATTCGTGGGTAGCTGAAGAGACGATTTTAGTTTTACATGAGTCAGGATAGGGCCAGAGTGGTAATAGAGTGGACGTCTGGACACAGGATAAACTGAAAGACTAATTTAAACAAAATTAATAATTTATTAAATAAAAATAAATAAATAAAAAGAAAGTAAATGGCGTTCCGCTTTAAAACGTACCGCAAAAGTTACTTCGAGTCGAAATCTCCCTGGCTAAGGAATAGAAGAAGAACTGAAATGCTGGTTCTATTTTCTCGCTGTTGTATAAACGCAACGTATAAGTGCAACGTTAAGAATCTTCTCAATAATACAGCTTTCTTCGCCGCTTCTGAGAAAGCGATTTACTCTGCTCCCTTTATAGATGATGAAACTTCTTCTTTTTAAATGTCACTACAGTTCGCCTTGTCGAGATTGACACTGAGTTTTGCACTAGCGAACCAGCTGGAGACCAGGTCAAGTGCGAAACGGCACCTGTTTCACCGGTTACCCTGATGAAACAAATGAATAACCTTGGGAGAAAATGTTTTGGACACCGGGAGTCCAGCCATGATTAGTTATCATGGGAGAAAATATAACGCCTCCTGCGGGCCTTGATATGGTATCCCCAAGAAACTTCTCAAAATGGGTGACCCAACCAACCTAGAATCTATTCAGTTGCAGAGAAGTTCGCATAGACCAGATCTTTTCATTCTTTGTCAAACGCTCCTTCGATATCCAGAAAAACTACTAGTGCTATTCCTGTGTCCGAGGAATAGATAGTGAAGGGTTGACTCAGTTTGCTTCCACTCCTTTTACTTGTGCTGAAAACAATAGTTGGGCACAAGATTAGTACTTCCTTCCTCCTTAACAAGAAGTTTCTCCATTACATTCAAGGCGACACCATAGGCTTCTCGGAATGTTGTATTAAGCTTGGGTCTAATTAGATCGCTTGGGCTTTGTTACGAAAGCAATATTGTCGTTTTCCTACACAAATGGGAATCACTAAATATTTTGAAAGAAAAATGCCGTTTTCTTCAAGGGACTTACTTAAATGGTCGAATCGTGTTGATAGATTCATGCGTGAACGTGGTATTTGATTCTGTCCACCCAACTTGGTGGAAATTGTGGTAGGCTGACAGAACCAGCACTATATTTGCATGGTGGTGCCTACGGAGTGTGCTAATAGTAATAGCATCAAAGCCTCCTTAGTTATTTGTGTGGGAAAATCATAGATTCTCTTTATACTAGGTGTATTGCATAAAGTTACAAAGCGGCCGGCTGTGGATAGGTTTTGGATAGACAAGAAAAAAATCGTATGGGTGCACTTCCTTCCGACTAGAGCTGCTGTTCGACATTGCACTCTTCTTCTTCTTTAAAGGCTCTACAACCGGGATCCGGCCTTGACCTCTTGCAACTTTTCTCTTCACCGGTTCCGATTCTGAACCGATGTCATCCAGTTTGGCATCCCTAAGCTCTGAGCGTCCTGGTCTACACCATCCTTCCAGCGAAGGTTGGGTCTGCCTCGTTGTCGCACCCATACCACACAGGTCATACCGCCAAGAGCTTACCGAGCTTTGTTTTCTTCACAACTTCTATGTCGCGTTAGCGCTCGAAGATCTCGTCATTGTAGAATCTCAGACAATCGGCCAAAGTATTTTCCTCTCGATGACGGCCAAGAGGTTTGCGTGCTAAGCAGATGCATATGTGAGTACAGGTTATAGTAGGCTTTGTTGGCTTTTAGCAGTCGTGGGCGTATTTCTGGTTCCATGCTATTGTCAAACTCGTGTTCCTCTACCTTGATTGTGGGTATGGTGTGGCGTTGTTGACGAGGCCACTGTGTTCTTCAGTCGTTGATTTACCTGGGCTGAAGCCACACTGGTATTTGTCTATGATGTCTCTGGCGTATGGGGCCATCCTGTTTTGTAGAATAGCGGAGAATATCTTATACCCGGTACTCAACAACGTTATACCGCGATAATTGGTGCACGCTGTAATATCTCCTTTTTTATGTACCGGGCAGAGAATGCCTTTTCTCCAGTCTTCTTCCAGCATTACTTCCTGCTCCCATTCTTGCACAATTCATTAATGAATCACTTGGTGTAATTTAGGCCCTCCATATTTGACCAGCCCCGCTGGGAAGCCGTCTGCACCCGAGGCCTTGTTGTTTTTGAGCCGGCTGATGGCTCTGCTAACTTCTTCTATGCTTGGTGGCGGCAGCATAGCATTATCATCAGATATTGGTGGAGCCTCCGAATCCTCAGTTAGCTCGCCAATTAGCAATTCATGAAAGTGCTCTACCCACCGCTCCAAGATGCCTTTAGGATCGGTGATCATATTCTCTTCTTTGTCCTTGCAGTTTGTGCAACGTGGTGTGAATTGCGTCATACTGCGGACACTTTGCTAGAACGCTCGCGCCTGGTGTAGCCGTCGCTCTCTGTTTTAGTTCCAGGACGAGATTTTTCCCAGACTTCCTTTTTGCGTCTGTGAATTCTCTTTTCTTATTTTCTGAGCTCTTTATATTTCGCTTCGCGTTCCCGTGTTCTCTGACACTCCAGCATTCCAGCAGTTCTTGTCGACGCCCAGCATCTCATCCCAGGACTTAGGGCGAGTTCTAATGAATGACCGTAGCTATTTCTGGCCATTTCATTGCGTAGTGCAGCTGTTATGATTCGAGCTTGATCAGCGGATACAAAGCTTTTCAACGTTGTAATGCGCTCACGGAGCACTATACCAACAAGATAGTGATCCGAGTCGAAATTTTCACCTCGATAGGTTCGTACCGTCATCAGACCCAAAAGGTGGCGGCGTTCTATCAACCCATGGTCTATTTGGTTGCGAGTGGCTCCATCAGGAGATACCCAGGTGGCTTTATGGATATTTTTACGCGCATACTTGCAACGACCAAGTTCTTACTTGCTGCCATCTCTACAACTCACTGTCCATTGTCATTAGTGTTTTCCGGCCTACTTTGGCGTTCAGATCTCCCAATATGATTTTTAAATCATACCTGGGGCAGGTAGTCCAGGAGTAGTCCAGGAAGAATAGAAAAAAAGTTGAAATAAATCTACCCTGCGATTTCTTGACGCTATAATTAAGAGAAAAATCGTAGGAACTCAATGAATGTGTTTTGGATAAAATTGGTCCAGGGCAACAGGTGGTAAAAAGCTAATAAAAGGAGCGAAAACACGTTTTTTCACGTTTTGGGTACGAAAAATATGTTGTTTTGGAAAACAAAAAATACTACATAATAGTGCTTAAAAGACGAAAATTATGAGTTTTGGACCATTGAAATCGGTCAACAGGTTTTTGCAGAAAAATTCAAAAACCGCTAAAAATGGTCATTTTTTAACATTTAATTATAGGGCGTGTAATTATCGTAGAACTTTGTGTCAGGGCTTAAATTGTGGCCACTGATGGTGCCTACCTACAATAAAAATTTCATGACAAAATAATGGTAACTTTTCGAGTAAATCTCAAAAATGTAAAAACACCTGTTTTACGAAAAAAGGTTGAACAAGGCCCACAGTCGTCCTAGAAGTTTTTTGATTGACCATTTGGCTCGCAAAGGGTTGCTCTACAACCCCATTTTCATGAAATGTATATAAGGTTTGATTTAACACCTTCAAAACGCGTTTGAAAACAGGCTCTTTTCTCGATTTTCAAAAAAAGCAGCTGCCGGCGAAGGGGAATTGTAATATGGTGTGGGAAAGCTTTCTGCGGGCGAGCTTCTTAGATCTAAAAATTTTCGCGCGTTTTTATATATGACAGGAAAACTTTTGATATCTCGAAAACTACTGAAGGGAAATTGATGATTTTTTAAGTAGTAAAAATATAAACCCAGAAATACAAAGCCATATTATTGATGCATTGAAAACGAAGGTTAAAATTTGCTAATTATTTGTATTGGCATGTCATAATTTCCTATTTGTTTTTTAAATACAATGTGATGTGTCTTCCGCGTTGAAGGGATATGAGTATAATAAAACAGATTTGTTGCAATTTTAATTTTTAATGTTAATGTTAGTAGTGTTTTTTTTTTTTTTTTTGTTTTTTTTTTCGAGGGAGTTGTGAGAATCTTACATCGGCCCAGCAATACGGAAAGTATGAGACCGCCTGTCTAAAGCTGCCATGCCTAGACAGGAGACACCGCGGGGATCCGCACCCAGACGGTAGTGTCAGATTCCTACTGACTAAACTCACCAACCCTGTCGCATGACATTTGAGTCTTGGCCGGTACTAGCCGTAAAGGCATTACTTCGGCCTGGGGTCATAATCATTTTCAGAAGAGTCTCTCGAAACCTCTGGCATTTAAAGAGTACATGCTTGCGACTTCTTTATCGGCCAGGCAGAAAAGTGATCGTCCAAGCTGATGCGGAAAGCATATGCCCTTATAAGAATCATTCCTTCATGCTAGAGTGTTCGTCCTTTGAATGGAAGCTTATACGATTGGATCATATCTGAATAATATTGTAACTGTCTGGAGTGGGTGTGCCATAGCACGAAGTCGGAAGATAAACGCATCTCAGAAAAGGATGTGCAAGATTCACATTACAAAAAAAATTAGAGAAAGGGGGAGAAAGAAGGTGGCTGGGCAGGCATGAGCCAGCCGGGCTTACTTGGGGTATCGGGCTCGAGTAGATGTCATCCCGCCACGCCTTCGGAGGGGTAAGTTCGCACGACACCACGTTGAACGCTTCTACTTTGTCCGCATCATCGTGAAGTTCCTCGAGTATGGGCAATCGTCTCAAACAACGGCGCTCGTCAACGGCCACGACTTGGTTTACCATAGTCTATTACACCATGCGCTCCCTAGTGAGTGTGGCACGAGAGACGATTTGCTCCGTCGGGAGGAGTCCCAACTCTGCATATCTCTCGTGCTTTCTTAGGCGAGCGTCTTATAGGGTCGCTGGGCCTCATGAGCCTGGGATGTGTCTGGATTGTCGGAATTCAACAATCCCGCGCATCACTAACTCATCACATATATTTAGTGAGGGCTTTACTCGAGTATGCCTCCCAGGTGTGGTCTCCTCCCTACTTTCATTTTTGGGGCCGTGGGAGGTAAAAGTATAAAGTGCATTTTACCTGTTGCAGCCATACGGACCGCCCCCTGGCCCCCTTAGAGGCAAGGGAGGATTTTTATGGTATTTTTACTAATAGTAGGTATCGTTACGAAAATATTGAGGGGTCTTGGAGCCTCCTACGACTTGTTTTGGGCCGTGGGAGGCAAAAGAGAGGTAAATCCTAAAAGTACCTGAAAAACCCAAAAGATCTAATTTTTGGGTTTCGTGCCCATGAACACTTTTGATCAGGACGATGTCAGCTACAACATAGTAAAATTTCAGCCAATTTGACCGAAAGCACGTTTCCATATAATTTGTGCGGGGTCCTTTGCTAATTATTTGTATTGGCATGTCATAATTTCCTATTTGTTTTTTAAATACAATGTGATGTGTCTTCCGCATTTAAGGGATATGAGTATAATAAAACAGATTTGTTGCAATTTTAATTTTTAATGTTAATGTTAGTAGTGGTTATTACTATTTGTTATAATTATAAAATTATAATTATTGTGATTTAATATCACCAGTGAATGTGTTGCATACGAAACTTGAACGATTTCTTGTGTGATTTTGTGTGTAATTACACTTTTTGGTTATACGTACAGTGAAGGTAAATATCGCTCAGCTGCAAAACGCTGAAACATTTTTGAAGCAAGACGTTTGTTTGTACATATTTCTAATTGCGAAGGTTTGTATTTTGCTTTCAACATTGAAATATCGCAACGAAATTTGTAACTTTATACATAATTATATTTATAAAATTTTGAATTTCAATTTTATTAGGGTTTCAATAATAATTGTCGTAATGGATAGTGTACCAAATAAGTGTATACTGTGCGACAAGGATATTTTACAAGCCGAGTCTTCAACGGTCGTGCAAAAAAAAGCCATAAACAAGCTTGTGCAGTGCAGCTTACAGAGAAGAGATGGAAAGCATCGCAGAATGCAAATTGTTTCTTCGACAACGGTTCACTGCAGCTGCCAACGTATGTACACCGCATTGGCAAGTATTAAAAAAAGTTCCGATATTAAAAAAAAAGGAATAGTCGCAGAAAAGCGACAATCAAGCGAAGAAAGGGGAAAAAAAGGAAGCCGAAATTTCGATTATTCTGCGTTATGTTTGTTCTGCGCTCTTGATGCATCTGATCACTATATAAAACTATCTGCAAAATATCCGGAAAGATATTCAAGAGTTTGTAAAGTAACAACTGCAGAATTTAAAACTAACGTAATTGGGTATTTAAAAAATAATAAGGACGACGGTTCTGCTGATGTTTTAGAACGATTGCAAGTCGACACAGACTTGACACAATTGCATGCAAGATATCATTGGACGTGCTACAACACATTTCGTGCAAGTACTACCCAACAGAGAGGCCGTCCTGACTTAGAACATATTTCGGAGGCCGTCCGTTTCGTGATTAATACTATTTATAATGACTCCGAAGATTGCCAATTTTCTTTGAAAATATTTTAGAGCAATACAGTGGAGAAGAAGCTATTGATATATATTACATAAAAAGGAAAATAAGTGAAATACTTGGCAATGACATTATAATCTATAAAGTTAGCAAAGATTATATAATGTGTTTCCGCGATGTTTCTGAAACAATTTTAAGTCAAGAATGGTACGAGCAACGTTCCAATAACGAACAGGAAGAAAATGCTCGAATAGTACAGGCCGCGGCAAATATTGTTTTGAGAGATATCCGCTCACGTGTGTACGATACTGAGTATTATGAAGCTCCCGATACTTTTTTGAAAGACGTTGAATCATATATACCAGAAACGTTAAAGATTTTTTTAAATACTCTAATAAACAACAACAAAAAACGCGCTGACTCTTCTACATGGACCAATCGAATGTTCATGTTTGCGCACTGCTTGATAGCCTCAGTAAGGCCTCGTTCATTCTTGTCACCGCTGATGCTTGGCTTATCAAGCATGCTTCATAAAAAATTCGGCTCTAAAAATCTGATAGCTACGTTGTCGCACATTGGCGTCTGCGCGCCGTATGAGGAAACGGTTCGATTCGAGGCCTCTATATTACATGAGCCGCAAACCTACGAGTTTGATTCGTCCTACATGCAATTTGTTTTCGACAATGCGGATCATAACACTAGCACTCTGGACGGCCTCAAAACATTTCATGCGATGGGCGGCATACAGTGCGTTACTCCTGCGTCATCAGTGTCGTCTGTTAATAAAATAAAAAGATTAAAAATATTGCCTAACGCAGCGGAAATTGGTAAGTTTGGCTTTATCCCTCTGCAAACTTTTCAAAAAAAAAATTGAGGTGGCTTAAAGAATGTAATTGCATCTGACCTGGCTTCAAATAACTCCTTTTTGGAAAATGTGCAAGTAAGTTCCAAGGATTTCCTCTGGTTTCATGCCACCCAAGCATACCCAGATGAAACACCGGGATGGAACGGATTTCATGAAAAATTTACGAAATATCGCGACTGCGACCGAACAAAGATTATTCCCCTACCATTTATTAATTCCCCGCCAAGCAACTACGACACCATTTTGACTGTGTTATTGGAAGCTGACAAAAAATGTAAAGGCAATAATCAGATGCACACATTTGTTACCTTCGACCAGCCTTTGTACCAAAAAGCTTGCGAAATTATAGCTTGCTATGCTGGCTCTGCTGACGAGAATAAATTAAGCTCTGTTATTTTGCGGCTTGGTGGTTTTCATGCACTTATGTCGTTTCTTGGATCTATTGGAAACATAATGGACGGAAGTGGGTTAAAAGAGTGTTTTACACTAGTATATGCCGAAAATTCAGCAGACAAGATGATGACTGGACATGCTTATTCGAGAGCCGTACGTGCTCATTTTCTTGTACAATCCTCATTGGCCCGCAAAATTATAAGTACCTTGAACCTTAGTGAGAATGAAGTTCAAATTTTGAACTCTGTTTTGGATAGAGTAGATAGCACTAATGATTGCAATCATATGAACGACCCCGTATTTCAAGAAATAAGAAACAAATTTGATGAGCAGTTAAGGCTGTTGAAAAAAAACGGCCCCACAGCTCAGCTCTGGGTTATGTATTTTAACCTAGTACAAATCGTTAAAAATTTTATACAGGCTGAGCGTACAGGTAATTGGGCCTTACACTTACAAAGCATGCAAAATATGTTGCCTTATTTTCATGCGACCGGACATAACAATTACGCAAAATCCGCTCACATGTATCTGCAAGAAATGTATAGATTAAAAGAAAAAATGAATGTTTTTGAATACCAAAAATTTACAGAACATGGTTATTTTACAATAAGGCGCGGTGACAAATTTCGTAGCGGTACTTGGACGGATATGATAATAGAGCAGTCTTTGATGAAATCATTTCAAGGTAGGGAAGGCGTAACACGTGGTCGCGGGTTGCATGATAGTGTTTTGTGTAAATGGGTTCTAACTACTATTGTTTTACTACAAGTAACGAGCGAAATGGAATTATTCTGTGACGTGTCTTTCGAGAACTCAGAACAGCACATCGATGCACGATTCAGTAGAATTTCGAGAGATGTAGTTGATCGTCAAAAAATTGACGAGTATCTGACGAAACACGATCCGTTTGTTATCAGCGATAAATTATTTTCGATCAGCAGTGGCGTTGTTGGTGATCGCTCAATAAACTGCAATAAGGCCTTCGATCTTGGCCTGTTATCGATCAATAATGTGGTGGGCAAAGATTTTGCTAGTATTAAATTTAAACGGAAAACAGAGTTCTTTCTCTCAAAGCTGTATCCTCATCGATTAAAGTGAATGATGCCGTGATAACGGTTAATCCAACACTATTGTTTCAACGCATATGTACATCAATTAATTCGCAAGAAGACATGAGGAGATACTTGCAATTCGAATTAGCGCCCTATCCGCTGACCCTCTTTGATGACGGAGGTATGCGTAAAACAAAGAAATCAGCATTTTATTCGAACTTTGATAAACTGGAGTCGGTGCCAACAGAGAACGAGATTAAATACGTAATAGATGGTGGCTACTTACTACATTGCGTTTTATGGAGCATGAATGATAGTATAGACATGATCATGAAAAAGTACGTTAATTATGTTCGTCGTCATTACTCAACAAAATGTACTGTTGTGTTTGATGGATACCCCGAGAACGAGCGTTCATACACAAAATGTGCAGAGCGTTCGCGCAGACTTCAACGAATGAGTAGTCGCGAAATAAATTTTGATGTACACACAGAAATTACGATTGCCCAAGAAAAATTTCTGTCCAACGAGAGTAACAAGCGACGGCTAATAAGATATTTATGCAGTGTATTTGATGAAAGTGGGTTTACAACTTACACCGCAGAAGAAGATGCCGATTATCTGATTGTCACAACAGCAATAACGTTATCAACACCCGCCGTTACGGTCGTGATAATAGGGGAAGATGTCGATTTGTTGGTGTTGATGACGCAGTTGTCGCCAACCAACCATATTTATTTAATAAAGCCAAATAAAGGCGCCACCGAAAATTGGATTTTCAATAGGAATAGTTTTAGAACCACAAACTTGAGACAATACATATTGTTTCTACATGCCTTTGCAGGTTGCGACACAACTTCATGTTTTTACAATTGTGGGAAAAACAAAATTATGAGAATTTTACAGGATGACGATGCCCAAAATCTTATTAGGGTTTTTTATGAGGAAAACGCATGTAAAAAAGAAATAGCGGGATGGAAATAACAAAAATGCTATATTCCAATGACCATACAAATTTTACATTGAATGAACTACGGTACAATATATTCAGGGAACTGAGTTTCAAGAATAAGTCCAGCTTAAAACTATTGCCACCGACATATGGAGCTGTGAAGCAGCATTCCTTACGTACGTACCTGCAAGTGCAATCGTGGTTGGGTAGAAAAATTTCTGCGACCGAATATGGCTGGAGAGTGTCCAAAAACAATTGTCTAGAACCGATAACGACAGATGAACAATTGCTTCCTCCGGATATTATTGAAAGTATAAGTTGTCGCTGCAAAACTGGGTGTATTAGAAAAACATGCACTTGTAGAAAACACGGTATGCCCTGCACAATGTTTTGCAATATTTGTCACGGGGAGAACTGCACAAATACTGAAGAGATATGTAACGGCGATGGAGAAGAAAGCGCGAATGTGGACGAGTTTGATGGCTTGTTAGATTTGCTAATACAAACATCAGAACCCATTCAGAACAAAGAATAAATGAAGAAGGTATTTACCGCGATGCCTTAGCCCAAGTCACTTCTTCTTTTTCGTTCTCCTATCCTTCTTCTCTTTCTATAATTGAGGAGTGACTTTTCAAAAGGCCTTATTTCCATTTAGATTAAATTTTCAGAAACCGCAAATTTCTGTGGTACGTCCAAAATGTGCAAAATTGTTATTTTTTTTGCATCAATATAGTTTGTCCTAGTATAACTATATTTTTACAGTGGTAGAGGAAAAATATTGTAAGTGCGACTTCATTAAAAACAAAAAATAGTTTGGAAATATGCCCTTTTGTTTGAGACGTTTGGAAATAAGACCTTTTTTATGGACATCCATAGGAAAAATGACTTTATTACATTTTTTTTTAAAAAGTCTTTTGCTTGAAATCTTTTAAAATACTACAAATTCACGCAGGAAATGTGGCGTTTTGTTCAATTAAATACACCGTTTATTTCATACATGGGAATGTGCCTGTTTTGAAAAAAATCTATATTAGTATCCGTTTTTTTATAGGAACGAAGGACTTTTCTTTCGTCCTATTAACGTGAATAGGTGATAATTTAGCCTTGCTACTGGATTCCATCGAAATTGGCTCTAAAGTAAAAAATGGAAATAAGGCCTTTTGAAAAGTCACTCCTCAATTTCATCTTTTACAACCCTTTGCGGTAACCTCCGCTTTCAATCACTCCCTGCCAGGCTGGTCCGGAATCTGGCTAACAGGCGCCACATCGCCTGGCACTGTGCGGGCCTGTACTGACAGCGGATCCACATTGTTCTCTATTTCCCTCTATTAGTTTGGTCGGACGGACACCTTAGTACCGGGCTTTCACCGTCTGGGTTAACAGGCGTTTTACCGCCTGACCCTGCGAATAGTCAGGTGCTAAAGGCATATTTGAAGTGTGTTTTCGGTGGGATCTAGCTGCAGGTGACTGTTGTTCATCTGGCCGGATCGCTTGGTTCGCCTAGTGGCATTTGTGTTCGTTTTATAAGATCCGTCCGATCCCGTTAGTAAACCGTCTGTCGACCGCCTTCCTGGATTTCAGCGCGGCTGACCAGTCGTGGTGGCCTGACAGCACGGTCCTCAACTTCGTCCAACGGAGGTTCCCTTCTATCACCTTCTTCTTCTTCTTCTCGGTGATGATCTTCGTCATCTCGCTTCGTCTTGGGAGGGGAGGTTCCCCGACCCGATAGACACGCCATTGATGTCCAAATAACACCGGCAGGACTAGGTCCGCCCGAGTATGGAGCCGACAATCCAGACACATCCCAGGCTCATGAGGCCCAGCGACCCTATAAGACGCTCGCCTAAGAAAGCACGAGAGATATGCAGAGTTGGGACTCCTCCCGACGGAGCAAAACGTCTCTCGTGCCACACTCACTAGGGAGCGCATGGTGTAATAGACTATGGTAAACCAAGTCGTGGCCGTTGACGAGCGCCGTTGTTTGAGACGATTGCCCATACTCGAGGAACTTCACGATGATGCGGACAAAGTAGAAGCGTTCAACGTGGTGTCGTGCGAACTTACCCCTCCGAAGGCGTGGCGGGATGACATCTACTCGAGCCCGATACCCCAAGTAAGCCCGGCTGGCTCATGCCTGCCCAGCCACCTTCTTTCTCCCCCTTTCTCTAATTTTTTTTTGTAATGTGAATCTTGCACATCCTTTTCTGAGATGCGTTTATCTTCCGACTTCGTGCTATGGCACACCCACTCCAGACAGTTACAATATTATTCAGATATGATCCAATCGTATAAGCTTCCATTCAAAGGACGAACACTCTAGCATGAAGGAATGATTCTTATAAGGGCATATGCTTTCCGCATCAGCTTGGACGATCACTTTTCTGCCTGGCCGATAAAGAAGTCGCAAGCATGTACTCTTTAAATGCCAGAGGTTTCGAGAGACTCTTCTGAAAATGATTATGACCCCAGGCCGAAGTAATGCCTTTACGGCTAGTACCGGCCAAGACTCAAATGTCATGCGACAGGGTTGGTGAGTTTAGTCAGTAGGAATCTGACACTACCGTCTGGGTGCGGATCCCCGCGGTGTCTCCTGTCTAGGCATGGCAGCTTTAGACAGGCGGTCTCATACTTTCCGTATTGCTGGGCCGATGTAAGATTCTCACAACTCCCTCGAAAAAAAAAACAAAAAAAAAAAAAAAAACACTACTAACATTAACATTAAAAATTAAAATTGCAACAAATCTGTTTTATTATACTCATATCCCTTCAACGCGGAAGACACATCACATTGTATTTAAAAAACAAATAGGAAATTATGACATGCCAATACAAATAATTAGCAAATTTTAACCTTCGTTTTCAATGCATCAATAATATGGCTTTGTATTTCTGGGTTTATATTTTTACTACTTAAAAAATCAGCAATTTCCCTTCAGTAGTTTTCGAGATATCAAAAGTTTTCCTGTCATATATAAAAACGCGCGAAAATTTTTAGATCTAAGAAGCTCGCCCGCAGAAAGCTTTCCCACACCATATTACAATTCCCCTTCGCCGGCAGCTGCTTTTTTTGAAAATCGAGAAAAGAGCCTGTTTTCAAACGCGTTTTGAAGGTGTTAAATCAAACCTTATATACATTTCATGAAAATGGGGTTGTAGAGCAACCCTTTGCGAGCCAAATGGTCAATCAAAAAACTTCTAGGACGACTGTGGGCCTTGTTCAACCTTTTTTCGTAAAACAGGTGTTTTTACATTTTTGAGATTTACTCGAAAAGTTACCATTATTTTGTCATGAAATTTTTATTGTAGGTAGGCACCATCAGTGGCCACAATTTAAGCCCTGACACAAAGTTCTACGATAATTACACGCCCTATAATTAAATGTTAAAAAATGACCATTTTTAGCGGTTTTTGAATTTTTCTGCAAAAACCTGTTGACCGATTTCAATGGTCCAAAACTCATAATTTTCGTCTTTTTAAGCACTATTATGTAGTATTTTTTGTTTTCCAAAACAACATATTTTTCGTACCCAAAACGTGAAAAAACGTGTTTTCGCTCCTTTTATTAGCTTTTTACCACCTGTTGCCCTGGACCAATTTTATCCAAAACACATTCATTGAATTCCTACGATTTTTCTCTTAATTATAGCGTCAAGAAATCGCAGGGTAGATTTATTTCAACTTTTAACTACTTTTTTGCTATCTCTCCTGGACTATTACTGTGGGAAGTCGATTTGGAAGTACTTCTTTATTTAGTGTTTTCTGTAATGACTTATAAGTAATGCAGAGGAGAATGGGTTTGGTTACCAAGCGTTTGATTTCGCGCAAAAAGCTTGTTGAAAAACTTCGTAGCTGGTCGTTTTCTTTGTTAATCATCTCAGTTATCTCAGCCATTAAGTTTTATATCTATAATTTATAAACATATATTTGAACTTATGTTTATGAGATAAATATAAATCGCTTAATCTTACTTCAAGTTACCCCACCCCTTCACGCCTACCCCAACTAAATTATATTACAAAAATTTACAGTATAATAACTTTGTATTATGAGTTTATTAATAAATGTAGTATGAGTACTTCCAAAACACATTCTATGGAAGGGAAAAAAGAAGTACTTCCCAGCCTAAGCCATCGCCGTGTTAATGTAATGCCTTTTTTGTACTGGGTGGAAGTACTGAACTGCTTCTGTAGAAGTAGTTTTTCCAGTACTTCCATTCCCTACTGGTATGTTATATTATTTTCTATGTATTATATATTATCTATTACGTACTATATACAATGTACTGCATATTATGTACTATGTTCTGAAAAAATTCAAATTGAATCCAGTAGATTCCCATAAAAATTTAGATCCGTGACTTTGGCTGAATATAATATGACTTTTTTGCATATTTGCACAATTTTTAAAATAGCAAAAATTTCTGTTTCGTGACTATTGCATCAACCCGACGATAAGTACTGTGTACTATGTACTACATATTTCCTATGAACTATGTACTATGTATTTATTACTATATATTATCTACTATTTTTACTAAAAACTAGGTACATTATCCCAGTCATCCATCGTCCGATCTTTGTGTGATAAGTTTAAGACAAATAGTTTAATTTCCAAAACATTGCAACATATTTTGGAGTGAGTGCATATAAGTTACAATTAAATAAACTTTAACAGAATATTCATAAATAAAATATATTAATCCTTATCGTCCTGTATTAAGATTGATTTGGACATTTAGACTAGCCATAGAAGTTAACACTTCTAAAGTGTGGTCCTACGCACACTCGTTTTTTTGTTGAAAACTTTTTCTTTGTCCAGCAGGTAGAACTGTTTTCAATCTCGAGAGGACACACAAATTCGAGCAGAGAGGTGTTTACTAATTTTTCCTTTCAAGGCATAGGCATAGTTATTTCTCTTATAACTTTTCGAAGGTATAGGTTTGAACAAGTTGAAGGGTCTTCAGAGCAAAAATGAAAAACTTATTGTTTTATAATTCTTAAGCGTTTCGTGACCCCGTCTGATGCTCCTCCAGGAGTATAGCACTCAGCTGTAGAGTATGCAGTTCTTCTAAAATTGCAACGAGGCAAGACCAAGTATGTCTGCGTTTTCGGAATCATAATTAGCCCTAAGTTATCCATGCCTTGAAAATTTTTTAATAGTGTTTACGTTTGCGTTATAAGTACTGAAAATTAGTAAATAACACATGTGTATGCATTAAGCACGTCTCCTCAAAATAACACTTCCGTAAACATGGAAAACAAAACGCAAATGCTTAACTACTAAAACTTAAAGGAAAACAAGAATGATAAAGTGTCGGTAATAAGCCCATAATATATCACAAGAAAATCTCATGCCCACTTACAGGAAGAAAAACTAAAAAAAAAGTTTACAAATCTCAAATGAAAAAATCTTTTTTTTTACTACTACGATAACTTTTCCTACTTAAGAGCTTGTAGATGAAATAAAATCGCCAACGTTTTCCCAAAGTGCCATGCTCCAGTATTTTGCAGGAATAAGCATTACAGGAAGAAAACTTTTCTAACGACGGAAATTAATTTGCAGTTTCCTAGAAAGTGAGAGAAAGTAGGCAGGGTTTGGGGTAGAGGGTGGTAGAGAGAGTCACCTGTGCCAGAATGTCCTTGATGTTGATTTTGAAAAATTAGTCTAGCTAAGATTTCAGTTTTTTTTTCATACTTTTGCTCTGTTTCACTTTTACGTTTTGTTCGTTTCACATCCGCCCAAGGTAAAAATTGGACGGGATTTGTTCAGGTGTACTATTACACCATGAATAAATCGCTTAGCGCTTTTGACGGCTGAAAACTTTCGCTTGGAATGAAATTTAAGGATTGTGTACTTTGATAATTTCCCGAGCAGCTAAAAAATCATAACGATACCTGCACAAGGATGAATTACATATGCATCGCTTATGTTTAGATTATGTGAGAGCATATCGCAGGTCCCTTGACCCATATTAACATTAACGTGCATTCAAGAAAGGATGAACGGTGACGTTTTAATCTAGTTTGAAAAAAAAATTGACATCAAGGGTTAACTTTCTTTAGTCCTTAAGGATATGTGCTTTCTTTTGCGCCTTTTGTAAATCTTAAGTTTAGATTTGAGACGGAAAGAAAAGGTCTCTCTTTTCCATATGCAGAGAAAAACGCCAATGGCATCGGAAGTTGGTGACGATACTAGCAAATCCTGAATATACGATCCCTATTTTCTAGGATGAATTTCGATATTAATCCTGGGCGAAACTATTCTCGTTTATTATGCCTATCTTCATCTTGAGTTATCATCATTTATTTATGAATGGCAGTCTCCTATCGTTTCGTAAAGGTCGGGCCCATAGTGAGTAAATAAAAACGAAGAAGTTATCTGTAAGGATTATACCGAATATAGAATTATTCCAAGAAGGAAGCCCGAGAAAAAAGAAACCGTGAAGGGAAAAAGGAACAGAGAGAGAGAGAGTGAGAGCTTTTGTATCAATTCAACCGTTATGACATACATTAAAGGAAGTCATTCGAGAACCGACAGCCTACATCCGGTGCGTTATCGATTAAACACCACCCCGACCTTAAATATTTATGAGGCGAAAGGGTTATCTTGATCTAGTCCCGAAATGAGTCCTGAATAGCTTTAAAGAATGGAGCGCTGCCATAGCCATCGAGAAGGGGGGGCTTCTTCAAAGCCAAAGAAGTGTAAAATAAAAGCCCTTCAACCCCGATGGCCCAATGGTGCAAAGGTACCCGTTTTCAGCCGCAAATAGTCGTCGCCCTTATCATTGTATACAGCAACAACAACAACGTCAGCAACATCAACAACAAAAATATACTTATACTATATCTATATAACGTCGGCTTTCTACGAAGGGAGTTGCCTCGGGCGCCACTTGAACATAGTCTCGCATGATTTCCCGGTCTATGTCTAGGCAGGGACATAGAGAGAGAATCACAAGTCCTTCTACATAGAGTAATTGTTTTTCCTACATTTTTTTTCCTGTGCCCCATTCACATTGTACATAGGAGGAACCATACCAGGTGATGTCTGTGTTTGCAGGTACCTCATCTGCACTCCTTTCTTGGCCTTCGGGCTGTTTTTATAGGATCCTTCGTCCTGTGTGCTGTGCGCTAGCTGATCTCTCCTTTTTCTTTTTCAAGTGTTTGTTTGTTCACATTGGCGCCTTTAAATTTGTTCCGTACTTCAAATTTCCCTTCTTAATTTCTCTTTCATTTGCATACCGGAGGGAAATACGAGAATTTTTATGCTTCACAGCCGGAATTTTCGGGTGTCCTTAATTCTTCGTTCAGATTTTTTTGGTTACCACGGATATTTTTTTTCGGGAGGGTTTTTTTCAGTCTTGTATGTATTCTTTCCAACAGCAAAACGGAATCTGTGCTATTCTATTGGCACTGTGGGATTTTATTTGCAAGGAAATAGTTTTTTTTTGTTACAAAAAAAAAAAAAAATTGCACAGTTGGGATATTTTTAGATGTTCCTAGTTGAACTGCGATGTTTTTTGTCGGTAGTTTGGCTACAACGGATCGATGGAGTCCTACTGAAAAGTTTATTATCCGAAACGTTCGGATTTATTACTTTTGGGTCTGATATATGCATTTAAAGAATTAATATTCATTCAACAAAACAAGGGTTAGGTTTTTTTTTTTATTGATTTAGGGAAAGGGGGCAAGTCGAGGTCCTAAAAGTTTGGGGAGTAACACATTTTTAAGTATTTTGAATATTTTTTTATTTATAACAACTCTTACATAATTAGTCTTTGGAAATAGGAACTTAAAAACCTTTACACTCATAGCAAAAAATGACAAATTTTGTCAAAAATGTCCAACAACCCATCTTGCCCCCTAGGTACGCTAAGACACAGTACCAATATGGGATATGGCAGACATATTCTATTTCAACTCGGCAACAAATACTGCCTCGTCGTCCTCGTCATCTATCCTAGCAAAGCTACAGTGTACCAAATTCCACAGAGGGAACATGCGGCCCCGTTCATTTGAATCCAAGTATTTCCCATGGTAGTGAAAGCAAGGGATATTATTTTCATCGTTTTCACACTCTGGTGAAGAATTTGGATTATAGTTGGTTTTCTTCTTAATCTTTTTCTTAGCCAAATCGGGTTTCTTATTCTCTTTTTGTTATCTTCTGCCAGTTTCTTTTCTTCTAATTCATTTTTATACGGGGAAGAAGTTAAGATAACCGTTTTTCCTCATTTCCTTGTCACGCGTGAAATATTGCGAGTTACAAGTTTAGGCATCGCTTGCTGGGGACTAACAAAGAAAATACTGATGTTGGAGTAGTTGGTATTTGATCTATTCCGCTATTGCTCGTCCGGGCTCAGGCTCTTCTTCAATCTCAGATGGTGTCAAGACAACAAGCATGCGACATATCAGCGGTTCGTCAATAGGTACTTTGTCAGAATCTTCAACTGTCGAAACTGAAGTTATCTTTGCAGCCGTTATAGTCTCAGGGGCAACTGAAGTATCAGTTGATTCTAATGGTCTATTTGAAGCTGTTGCTCCGTAGTGGCTTCTGGTAATCCTCTGGTAATTCTGGTAAATCCCACATCTTTGAAACCATTTACCGCTGATGCTATAGTAGAAGCCTGAATAAAGGCTTTACCAAAAATCTCTGCTACTTGGCTGACAGTTACCACCATCCCTGGATGGCTCCGAAGAAAAGCTATGATTTGTTGGTCGTAGTATGTGCTCAAGGGTCTCATGTATGCTACGTCAGCGATTTGAAATCGATGAGTCATATGTGGGGAAAGCATAATATTAAAATAATAACCCCATTGGAACGAGCTTCATTAATGAAGTCAAAGTATTGTTTGTGGGTACTGTGGCAATCTAACAACAACAGCACAGGTCGATCGTTGCCCAACTAAATTCAACAAATTTCTTAAACCAGCCAAGGCATAATTCAGCTGTCATCAAGCCAGAATTGCTGCAAACACCCCAAGCTCCAGGAGCAGCATTCAGCATTAGTTGTGGGCCCATTCTCTTTCTTCTGAACACCATCAAGGCATGAATTGGCCACTTGGTTATTGTAGTACCTCTCTCCGTAAAACTTATGGATCCCACTTGTTTTCTGCCTTTTCGTGCAATTATTTTTGACTTTGTTTTAGGTACCACTGAAACTCCTGTTTCATCACAATTGTAAATTCTGTCCGGCGAAAGTTTGTGCTCATCATAAACGCTGCCGAGGAAGTTAAAAAAACTGTTCAACAGATTGTTTGCCGCACGTGCAGCTGAAGTGCTTTCTGGTTTTCGTATCTACAATACAAGATGAGTGCTTGAAAACCCCTGAACCCAATCTTTTCCAGCTTCTCTTTTATCAGAGTTAAAGAGATGTTGCTTCCCATATTTTATTGCCAGAGTGTATGCGAAAGCCCTGAAATCTTTTATTGCAAGTCCATAAAGACGACTCTCCTTATCTATTATATAGGATGTATTGCTGAAACTGACGAAACGCCCGACTGTGGATGGGTCTTGGATAGAAGAACAAAAAATCGTATGGGTGGCGGGGAATCGTAACGGTTTAGCCGCTAGATCGTTTTGATTTTTTTTTTAAACGTTTACATATTACCCTGTATTTTTATAACTCTATTAGATATTTTCATCAAGGCAACAATCTACGCAGAGTACTCCCACTAATCTAAAACTGTAAAATTCGCTCGAACAAGATAATGGTCCGATCCGCAATCGGCCCACACATTGTACGTACGCCTTTTAGCGTCGATCGGAATCTTGCCTTGGACAAAAATTAGTCTAACATCGCCGATTCTTTGCCGGATGGATTTCGCCAGGTGATTTGGATGGTGGAAAATGCTGTTGCCAACGATCAAGTTGTTTAACCCTGCAAATGAAAGAAGGCGTAAGCCGTTGTTGTTAATCACTCCCTGTCCGAATTTGCCCATCGCTCCGTCCCAGCCGATTCGATCTGCTCCTGAATATGCATTGAAGTCCCCTGCTAGAATTATTAATTCGGTTCGAGGTATCATATCCAGCATCTGTTAAACTGATCAATTTAGGTCGGTGCCATTTGAGCACTCATATTCGTGCGTTAGGGTACGTACGATTATGGTACGGCTAGCCAAATTTGGTTAAGGCTAACTGAGAGAGCTACCGATACGTAGAGACGACAGGAAGAATAGATTTCAAGAGATTCGAGCACTGCAACGACTTCTTTAGTTTTATCAATTCATTAAATCGACATTTCTGAGGACTAGAAGAATTGTGCCCAGGAATATTTTTTCCCTCGTTGGCTGGCTTTAGTGAAAATCCAATATGCCTCAACTCGTCATAGAGTTCAACAACTCCCAATCAGTCGCACTAGGATTATATGCTTACCAACTCAATAGTTGAAGCAAAAGGACCATCCGCTTCTCTGTGTGAAGTTTGAATGAGTTTGAGAATGGTGTCGATTTTGGTCGCACGTCATCTTTCTGGGCGAAGCTCATTTTGATCTCGATGGTTCTGAAAAAAAAAAAAAAAAAAACAATACCTTATGATTTTAGTTTCCGAAAATCCAAATGAAGTCGTTGAACAGCCGATGCATTCTCAAAGAGTAATTTTGTGGTCTGGGGTTTCACGTGGGTAATATCATTCATTGATCCCTACTTCCTTGAAAATGACACAGTGTTTGTTTGGCTAAACGAGAGCACTACAGAGACATATTTGTTGTGGATGCAATTAAACGATGTAGACTTTGGTCAGGGATAACGCAATGAGCCACACAAGTAGCCAAACAATCGATCTTTTGCGTACTAAGTTCGCTAATCGTGGTATCAGCCGTGTTGGAGATATTAATTGGTCATCGCACATTTTGACGACAGAGGTTTAACGCCGATGAATTTTTAATGAATGACGATCCACAAACGATTGAAGCACTTAAAGAAAATATCCGTCGACATGTTTGCGAAATTGGGACGCCCATTCCAATCGACAATATGTTACAAAGCTGAGTTATTAGGATGGCCTACTGTGACAGCAGACATGTTACTGAAATTATTTTCCATAAATGATAAGAAGGTGTAATCTCTTCAATATTCATTCATTCCTTGAAAAATACGGAACAGTGTAGTTTTAATAACAATTTCAAAAAGAAACCAACAGATGCCTACCTGTGACAATTCTATCAATAAATCAGTTCGAGTATCGATAAGCTATAGAGCTGGCCCTACACTATACTCTCCTAAATGTTCACTGTGAAACTGTGTAACGTACCATCCCGTAAAGGCTAATCCTGATTAACGTAATCCAATCAACCTAAATAACAATCACGCGCCAAGCCGCAATGCAGTGGCACTTTTCTATTGTAATAAATAAATTCATAGCGAAAGTCTACACAAAAATCATGACCAAGTACAACTTGCAAATATGACCTAATTTTCCTATCATATAAACTGAAAAAGTCAGCAAGAAGGACTAAAAAAAAACTACACGCACACATCCATATATAGCCAAGCGATCCTGACAAGAATTCAAAATTAATGATAGAATGACAAAAGGCGACATCACGCTCTCGCTGGCAATCAGGGATATTTGTCATCCTGTGGAAAATTGTGGAGGCAGGATGGAGCTGCTCTAGGCAAGTATGTATAAACAATTTCACTGGCCAACACGCACTTGGTACTTCCAGATAAAGCCAGGACTTTGGGAAATTCCTTCTCCTCCGAGATTTACTGGGCCACAGGAAAACAAGGCATTAGGATAAGCGCCATAAACTTTTATGATCTGGGCTGTATATTTGGGCTGGAATGCATTTTTAAAGGTAAAAACCGACCCTAATAAAAGTTTATTGCACTTATTTTCCTACAATTACTAGTGCTGTATGGAACAATATGTGCCTTAAGTACACGCCGGGCAGAGGAACGGGCCCGCATTTGTCTGCCGAATGGCGGAATTAGTGTCCATTTTCGGAGTTAATTTGCCTTTTTTGGGGAAGGTTTATTCGGCAGAAAGAATCCGGGCAATTTCCAGTGCAAAGCTAACTAGAATTGAAATTTAGCGGAATAAAAACCGGAGTTTTTTGCACAATGATTGATTCGTAGTTTTAGTGTGTAACTCCAGATAAATAGGGTTGAGCTGGCTGGTATAAAATTAGGGTAAAATCCCCTAAGTAATTTGTTTTATGGAAATTGCTCGCCATAATGCTGTGAGTTGGACATAAAACGTTGAGAGGGTTTCTTTGGACTTTATTGTGTCTTCATAACAAAAAGCGGAGCGTGGGCGTGTGATGTTAATGCAGTTCAGGATTCTTGTTGGAAAGTCTTTAAATATTTCACAATCTTTCGCTTATTGGATAGTTTGAAGATTTTAAGTTCTACCTGGGAAATTACTGTGCTATCAAACTAAACGTTTTCACTCAAATGCGATTTCGGGATACGGCACTGATTTTGGTAACAGCTTGAAGACCCACGCCTAAGACAGGAGATACTGCTGGCGCTTCACACCCAGAAAAGGAACAATTATTGAAAATCATACGTAGTTGAGGCGTTGATGAAACTAGGTACACCTAGTACGAGTAGCAATCGACTACCTCCGTGGTATCTCGTTTCATTGCAATTCGAAAGTTGTTTCGAAGGGGTACCAGGCAACATGCGGTGTTCCGCAGGGTTCCGTCCTAGACCCTTTCCTAGTAGTTTAGATCGCGTTCGAGGATGACATCGGGATAGTGGCCGTAGGTCGACGCCTCGATGAGATAGAATTTTGAACGAACGAAGCGTTCTGGGAGATGAAATAGTGGCTAGAAAACGCTGGTCGGATGCTTGCTGAGCACAAAGCTAAAGCTAAGTTTATCAGCAAAAGCAGGCAGGTAGTGTTCATAAGGATCAAGGTAGGGAAACAGATCATTCAATCCCAGCCCGCTCTAAGGTGTCTGGCTAAATTTGTTATTTGTGTAGGCCTTGCGGAGAATTTTTACCAACGTCGGTGCCGCTAGATCGAATCGTCGCCTTCTGATGGAGTTGGGGTTAGCTCAGTCCTACTATAGGCAGCGCCAGTAGAGCGAGAATTACACCTCGCTATAACGAGCTGAAGACCTCTCTTAGATCTCAAAGAAACAAAATTTTCATGTAGATAATTTGGGCTCTCAGCATGTATCAGTTTATGAAGAAAGGCAAACGCACGCCTTGTCCAATAAA